>JAHBCN010006472.1:35000-48631 GCA_019359885.1 Listronotus oregonensis | reverse complement strand
AAAAAAATTTTTGGGTTTTTTTTGGCAATTAAAAAATATATTTCAAAATTTTTTTAATAAGTGATCATCGCCTTTGTGCTAATAATAGCTAAACTCTATTGGGCATATTTATCAAATTGTCAATGTCGTTTTGCTCGAGTTTATTACCATTACTGTTTCATAAAATTTAGAACATTTTCCTTATGTTAAACAGTACTGCTCGATTTTAAGCTCGTCTTTTTAACATATCCTAAACATATTTGATGGGGATACCTAAATATTATACTGGTTAATTTTTTTTTCGGTTCTCCCACATGCGGAAGTGCATAAGCACAAAATTTTCTTCGTGGTGTGAAGTGTTTGGATAAAAATAGGTTTAACAATATATTCCCGTATTTTATTGGCCCTTAAAAACTCTTCACTAAGAACGAGATCAGTTTTAAAACAGCTTGGAAACTCCAGCCCAAACCATCATAGTTCCTTCTTGGTGTCAACTTCGCAAACCGTTTACAAGAAAGATGCACTGCAAGGTGTTTACCACTTCATCATGTTCTTAACTTTCAGGTACCTGACAATAACTACATTGACGTATATATTAAAATTCGAGTAACTGACATTCAGAATTGATTTTTGGTAAATATGTCACCGAGGCTGTGATTTTGTAACAAACATAAAGAAGAGATTCTAACAATGTTTTTATCGAAGGTCTTCTGAATTTGAAAAAGCTTAGGAGTATAGTCCGAAGACGTATTGGCATTTATCCTTCTCTGTCACAGTTGCCCTTCTGCCTTTCTTTTTCTTGTTTGTAAAAGCTTTAAATCGCAATTGGGGGGTTAGTTTTTTAACTTTGCAGTACAATAGTGACGATGAATAATTATTAGTAACGAAACGACTAGAAGTGGAGTTACATTTTCAGAATTCATTAAATTCTAGTTGCAATTAGGTGAACATAGTTTTATTTTTCTTAAATAGGTGAAAAACTAAAAATTCATAATCAGTCTAATATAAAGATCATTAAATAATGTACTTATTTGAAATTTCCACAGATTACTACTGTCAACTGACTTTATAGAAAAATTTTGCACTAACAACGCAAACGTTTATGTTTTAAAGTAAATTAGTAAAATTTTAGATTTCCTAACAATTTTAGTCGTAACAAAATAAACCAATACCAAAGAATTCAAGAAATGATTTAGTATAGAATCCAACATTTAAGAAGAAAATCTTCGTCTTTTTGTTCTCCTTTCTTCCTTATCTTAATATAGTCAAATGATACTCATCTACAGGTCATAATGCTATGATAAAAATACAACAGAGTCTAGCCAGTTATCATACAGAAGTAAATGACAAAAAAACTGCAGAAAACAAATTAAAAAAAAACTGGATCATATTTACCCAATTTTTCTTTACCAACCAATTCAGCATGCGTGCATAGTAAAACAACAAAAAGGCATACAATAGAATGTGTGTGTCTACGCCGTTCGTCTGATCCGGAAGTCATTGTTGAAGCACGAGATCCGTGCACTTCACCTCGGCCGCACCGTGTCGCCTCTGTCGTTACTATATGTCATGTATGTTATGGCGATTTTCTTGCGTAATGCCTACTTGTGTGGTAAATCGTTTATTATGTCTTATATTTATGTCATAAGAGCTACATAAATTTATGGTTTTGATAGATATGTACATTTAAAAATAAATATTAGCTTTATATTGTCTGCGGCGTCGTCATAATTTTGAGCAATTTTTAAAAACTGATAACGATTGTACATCACCTATCGTCATCATTTTTATATTTGATGCCAGTGTTCACGAAAAGTAGATAGGATGTCATGCATACGCATACGCCATGAGACCCAAATTTAAAACGACATTGGTACTCTCATTGAAGTGTGTAAGCAAGACCTTGTTTATGGCATAAGTTCTCAGATGCCTTCGGGGATAAAAAAATGCTTGTAATGAGGTTTTTGCATTTATTGAAAAATTATACTATCGGCGATAACAACACTAAAGACTGACTTATTTTGTGATATAATTTTATATAATTATAAATGCTAAGCAAGTTTTACTGTTTTATTGACTTATTGTACTTATTGTGTTTAGTCGTAGCATTTTTACATTCCTTTTAGGTCCCCTTTTTTGAATTTAAAAAAAAAATTTTTTTAAAAAACCCTAATAGAAATTTCCAAAAAAAAAACCTTTAAATTTTATTATTTTGTAAATTTAATTTTTAAAATTTTTTAAAAAAAAACCAATAAAAGGAACTTAAAATTTTGTATAAAATAACATTTATTCTTCTCTTTTTTCTCCTTTCTTCCTCTTCTTCTATAGTCAAATGAATAAACACAAATAATGTTTTTAAAAAACGGTCCCTTATCAAAAAATCCTTTACAAATTATTTTTTAATTTTTTTAAACCAATTTAAGGGAAGAATTATTTTTGTTATTTTTAATTTTTTAAGAGAATTCATTTTGGTTTTTTTTAACAATTTTAAGGGGGTTTTCTAATTTTGTGTTTTTTTTTGCATTTTAGTCATTAAACAATAAATTTATTTTGTTAGTACTTAAAAATTTGTTTTATTTTTTGTTTTTAATTTTTTTTTGAAAACCTTGAATAAGGTACAAATTTGAGAGTTTTAAAATTTATTTTTAAAAAAATTAAAAATTTTATTAATGGTTTAGGGGGGCTTTTTTGGGATAATTTCCAAATTTAAAAAAAATTTTTAAGGTTTTTTTTTTAAAAAATTATACCTCGGGTTAAGCACCAAAGGTGTTTTTTGGAAAATTTTATTTTTTTTGGGGCCCCTTTCCCCGTTTTAGGTCCCAGGAGGGGCCATTTTCTTTCCCTTTTTGTTCATATAAAATTATAAACTGTTTTTTGGTGAACATTTGTGCAATAACGGCCTAACCTTTCTCTCTTCCTCCAAGTTGCTCATTGGTGGGTGGAAAGGCACGTTAAAGAACGGAGAAATTTATACTATGACCCTTTTTCCTCTCTCGCAGGCTTATTTGCACTCCCAAAAAACAGCAAGGCTGCCTCTAGTAAAATATGCTCATTTGTATAAATACGTTTAAGATATTAACAATATCCTATTATTGCTATAAAAAAACAAAAAGTTAAGCAGAAAAGAGTTAAGGTATTTGTACCAACATTTTTTTCCTTTGTCTAAACTTTGTTTTAATCTCGCAAAGAACCGTTTATTGTAGGCCCTATGTAAGTCCAGTCAAAAAACCCTTTCCCTAACCGATAGGTACAGTGTATTACCCGCCCCCTTTACTCCCCCCCGCAAAGCAGAACTTTTAAATATACAGAAACCCTTCAAACTCGTCGTTTTTGAACTAACGTAAAACCTTATAGTCAACATTGGGATCGCTTTAAAAACCATTTACGGAGTACAAAGACGGGGTTTTGAATCAAACCCTATCTTTTATTAGCCCCCTGTTTTTTGCTATTTAAATTTTGTTATATTAATTTTTACCTTTTTGTTTATTTTACTCCTAAATAATTTATATATGATAGAAAGGCAAAATAAAAGAATTCAGTATCTAAATGTATATAATAGTTATTTGTGAAACCAGTTGGGAAAAGCACCATTTTTTGTAACGAGCAGAGCAAAAGAATTTAATATTAATAAAATAAAAATAGTGTTTTCAATGCCTTTTACAAAACATTTTTTTCTTATTTTAAATGTGATATAATTCTTTTTAATTTAAGTTTAAAATATAAAAATATTTATCTTACTTTTTATCACCAGTTGCGAAAAAATTTACTTTTTGTAACTAGTTATGAAAACTAAGATATTTGACGGCTATTAGTTTTGAAAAGTGTTACTTTAATTGTCAAAATTAGAAAAAAAAATTATGAGTATAAATTAATTCATGATTTATAGAAATTTCCCAAGTCCGGCACTGGTCCTTAATTTCAAAATTTAAACCCTATTGTTTGTTTAGTGCGCGCTGGCGTAAACTTGCCATAAATGTGATTAGCGATTACATACCTAAAGTTGGGTTATCTATGAATTGCATCTGGATCTATTCCGAGGGTGAGTAACAGTTTCTGGCAGAAATAGACCACGTGGGTTTCTGTGTAACCGCGCGCACTGTCAACTATTCAATTGCCTGACAACCCTTGTGCAAAAGGTCCTTCAATGTTTTTTTTTCTTGCGCATTTGCGGTACATTTTATAATATGTAAGGATTAAACTGACCGCAGCGCCCTATTAAAATATACCCATTTCTGTTTTTTTTTTTTTAGCTAAAATTTTTTTACAGCTTTTCTTTGTATTAAATAATTGGTGCTTATAATTAAATTGGAATAGGTGAGGAAACTTACATTAAACAAAAAGTTTTGATAAGATAGATAATTTTATTGGTATCTTGGAACACTCACATTAAATTTAATTATTAAGAATACATTTTAATTTTATTATATTACCATAAAACACAAGTTTGGGTTAAATGAATTGGTTTTCAAAATAATCCCTGCTCTTAATACCTGGCTTGTTTCCCTTTTCCAAGTTTTTAAACTGTTATTAGCTAAAATACAAATGAGGATTCCACCACTATCCGTCCTCCTGTTAGTCTATAGTTAAAGATTCTTTGTTTTACTGATAGATTTTTGTTAGGATAAGATCTCAATACATGCTCTAAGAGGGCAGAGGTCTAATCCCCTCTCAATACAAATGACATTGATTTTCCATTTTTATCATTGGGAAGATGGTTAAATTATTTTCTTTAATAAGGTATCTGTTTTCTTACAGATCACTATCCTTTTTTTCTCTTTCTTGCCAGGATAGTGAAGAAATTAAAAGACAATAAATAATTTGTACTAAATATGGTTCTATTTAAGAAAAAATATGAGATAAATAAATGTATTAAAGAAATTACCAGTATTTTTTTATCTTAAGACAGTACACAAGGCTTAAAACCTAAGTATTAACATACTGGGTGTGTCTTAAGTGAAGGTCTTGCATGGGATCTAAAGATTTTAAAATGAAAAGGGGGAAGTTCAAGGCCTTTCCAGATGGACTCTAATGGGATGCATGAGAGTAGCGCTACCTGTTGGTCTCTTGGGAGCTGTTAAAGAACAAGAAGAATTATGTTCGCTAATTTCTTGGAAAAAAGGTTGTGAAAATACCTATAAAAAAGGGACAGATCTTCTACAGCTCAAAGGTGGAAAAGTTTTCCTGTAAAGGTAGGATAACTAATAAGGCGAATGGCTTATCTTTGGACGAAATTAAGAAGGCCTAGTGTTGTGGGGGACGCTATTCCCCACAATATTCCCCAAAGAGTGCCTGGTTTGGGATACGCACACAGCAGAAGGGGGAAAAATACAATTTTTTTGAAAAAATTTACTTTTTAAAAAATGTGGCATGTTTAAAGGGTTTACCCTGGGTTTTTTTTGGGACCAAAAGGACTGGTTTTTTTCCAAAGGGCCCTTTTAAAAAAAAAATTTTTTGGGCTTAAAAAATTTGAAATAATAAAGCTTTTTTAACCCCCTTTTTAAAAAATTTTTAAAATCCCTGGATTTTTATTTTCTCTGTTTTTAGTTAATTTATAACCTTGAAAAAGAAACACTCACATAATGGTAAAAAATTTCTTTTGGCAAACAAAAAAACAATAAAATTTTTAAATGAAAAAATTTTTAACACGTTTTCATTTAAAACTGCAAGGCAAATTTAGTCAAACCGGAATTTTTTTTTTTTCCCGACACCAGTTGCTTAAAATCATTAAGGCCCAAAAATGGTAAAAGGGAAAAACCTTTGAAAACCAATTTCTCGAAATCCTCTTAACGTTTTTTGTCAACTGAAAATAAAGTTCCAAATGAAGAAGGGTACCTGTTCCAAGTAAATTTTTGAGAGTTCGCAAAAATTTAAAAACAAAAACCAATTTTTTTTTTTTTAATTTGCTTTTTAATTTGTCATGAAAAATGTTTTTTTAATTTTTAACCCCAAAATTTGAAAAAAAAATTTTCTTAAGATATAATCAGACCATTTAAAAATTGTTTCATTAGGTGTGAAATGACATTGTTTTTATTACCGGAAATCCATTGGGTTTTTTTTAAAAAATAAAAATATTTTTTTTTTGAATTTTTTTAAATTATTTCCCCCCGGGAAAAAAATATAAAGGAAGGGGAAAAACGAGCCAAATACAGGATCTACTTCGAACTGGGGCTCTACCCGGGAGTATAACTTTTTTGGGGTTTTTTGGGGTTTTGGGGGGGGAAAAAAAAAATGTTTGGGGGACAAAGGGTTTTCCCCCATGTCAACATTCACCCGAACAACTGGTGATGAAAAGCAGAAATTGTTGTCCCCCTTTTGAGAGGCAAAAGAATTTGGCCGAAGATCACTGACCCAGCGGACGCGAGGAGTGGTCTTTGATACGGATGGCCTTCCGCATGATGCCCATGGGGGGGAGCCATGGGGTCGTCATGTGGGGTCTTTCAAAAATAATAATAATAATAATAATAAAAATTAAAATTTTTAAATTTTTTAAAAAAAATTTTAAAAATTGGGTGCATATTACAATAAAAAAATAAAAAAAAAACCAAAAAAAAGGGGGAGTTTTGACGAGGATCCTTAAATGCCCCCCGATCATACTCAAAACCCTTTAATTAATTACATAACAAAAAAAATAATTTAAACCTAAAAGAAATTCTTTAGTATTCAAGAAAACCCAAACAAACAAGCTATAATGGCGTATTGGACAAAAAAAAATAGCTAAAGAACAAAATAATGATTAATCATTTCTTATTAATATTTAATAACATAAAAAGTTATTGTCGCTTACCTAAAATATATTTTGTGTAATGTACTTTAAAGGCAAATTGTTAAGGATGTTTTAAATTATCCGGCAAAGAGTTAAAAAGTTTGGCCACATAATATGAAAAGCTACGCTCAAATATTACGGTTCGATGATATGGTGGTGTTATTTTTCCTCGAAATCTGGTATTAATATTATGTACATGGGTCCCAAAGACAATACGCTTATAAAGATATGATGAACGTTTGGAGCAGATAATTTTATAAAAGAAGCATGGGTGGGTGAATATAAAAACATTAAATTTTGCCGTACCGTTAGAACACAATTATTAACTAGCTGATATTGTTTAATTTTTTTTATAATCTTAAAAATATTCTTAAGAATTTGCGTTTTAATTATCCCATTACCTTATTTCCTGTAAAAGCTGCAAAATTTATAATAAAAAACACTCATATTATTAAAAAAAATAAATGCACTAAAATTAGTTAAAATCTGAAAAAACAATTGAATAGCGGTTATGTTTCCTCTCGCACTAATGACAGTTCGCATTTTTTTTAGTATTGAATGAATAGGGTTTCTTATCCTTTCCTGGAGAATGATCTAATATTCCTCTACGGGTTCCAACCTTAACTCCAGCTTTCCTGGCGGCATAGGACGAAGAAGAGCGACTCTTTTAATTTGTCTTATAAATAGTCAACGGGAATAAGATCTGGACTGCCATAGCTCCAAAGCTTTAAAACTCTAGACATAATTAGTTCTTTGGAAACAACAAGGATCCAGGGCCCAGATGCGGAAGAACTTCGAAAAAAGTAAGAACCGTTTTAGAAACAAAACAAAGTAACCCCACTAATTTTACTCAAAACGAATTAGCAGCTAAAAAACCCCCCTTAAAAATGATACATCCATCAAAATTCTTCCAGCAGACAAAGGAAATGCCACTGTAGTCATGGATACATTCACCTATGATGAAAAATTGACGAAGTCCTTCTGTAAAGGCAAATACAGACCCTTAATCAAGATCCAACACCCTCATTAGAAACAAAAATTTACAGGACTTTTTAAGAAAATATAAAAACTTTCACAGACGAAACTAGAACAACTCTAACACCTCATAATAGTGCCTACATCTATATGGACTACCAAAAATACACAAGGACAATATACCCTTAAGGCCAATCACTGTTCCCAGGAATGCACCCACGACTGCACTGGCAAAATACCTTTAGAACTGATTAAACCCTTAGCCGGTAAGTCACCATCCTCAGAAGAACTCGTCATTTTGTTGAGATTCTCAATAATGTAGAAATAGGGACCAAACGATACTTTCTGTAAGCTTTTGATGTAGAAAGTCTATATACAATGTACTCAATAGAAGAAATCGTTAAGCATCATTCTGCCAAGCTCAACGAAGATGGGAGCGACTTTAATAGAACGCACCCACCCTGCCGCTGGATGGAGTGATGGAATTGTTGAGCTGTGCCTCCGTAGTTCTTACTTTCCAAGTGAAAGATAAGTTCTATGCGCAGGACGATGGACTCCCCATGGGTTCATCGCTCTCTCCAGTGGTAGCAAACATATATGGAATGGTTTGAGGAACACGCAATTAATACTGCAATTAATCAACCAAAAGTTTGGCTTCGATATGTTGACGATACTTTTATTGTATGGACCGGTAATGACGAAGAACTCTGAAGGCTTCTTAGAATATCTAAACCGTTCTGACCATGTATCAAATTCACAATGAGAAGGAACAAAATTCGGTCTCACTTTTCTCGACGTTTTAGTCAAACGAAATAATGGGATATATATATACCTCGGTATACAGAAAACCTACCCATTACTGACAATATTTTACAATTGCACTCCAATCACTCTAATGAAACAAAGCGAGGAATCAATAATGTACTCTATAACCGCGCGGTGACCCTATGCAACAGTAAGGAATCTCGTAAGCCGAAATAGGTAATATAACTAGGGATCTCAAGCAAAACGGCTACAGTGAGATTGGTTAAAGAAACAATCGATAAATATCAAGAGAAGACAAAGAACCTAACTTGTACTTCAAGACTACACAGGACCAAACATTTATGATCATTCATATAATAAAGGAACTTCAGAAAAGATCCGTGAATAGCGAACAAGCACATCTATTAAACAGCATTTAAATCCCAAAACCACTTTGAGAAGTATTCTTACTAAGACAAGACCGACAATAATGTTTCAAAAAATGACTGTGTCTACCAAATTCCTTGTGAATGTGGTAGCATACATCGGGGAAACAAAAAAGACCAAATTGTAGCTAGAGTTGAAGAGCAATAAAAAGTATACGGAACGAGAGAAACGTCGAAATCAGGGATTGCTGAACACGCACATGGTCAAACAATACCGTATACAATGGTCGGAAGCAAAATCATTCATAAAGAAAAACCCACTGAAGAAAAGAAAATTTAAAGAAGCTGTAATAATTGCAAACAATCAAAATGTATTTAGCAAACCTAGTGTAGACATTCCGGAATATCTGGCTGCCGTTGCTGAACCGTGACAAGTCGGTCAAGCTTCGGTGAACAACGGATAGTATATAAGGTCGTAGCTTTTAAGAATGAAGCGAAGTTATCACTTGCAAACGGTTGAGATACATCACTAACCGAAACGTTGTGGTAATTAATTAACAAATAAAGACAATGGAAGTCCAAGATTTTAGTGTTATTGAAACCATAACATTGTCTAATACTTTAAAGAAAATATTGTTTTGATATTATATAAGTTGCTTAACCTAAAAAAATATATTAATGCATTTATTGCAAAAAGTAAAAATAAAAGTACTTTACTTAAGTTAGGTTTTTAAGATTATATATGGACGAAAATTTTAGTTGAAAAAAGATACAGAAAATCTTAGAAATAGTATATCATCAATAATTGGTATTTTGTTTAAAGCACGTACCTATATACGATAAGTTTATTAAAAAATATATTTATTTGGCAAGAGATCACTTTTACATAACGGAATTTTGCTATATAATAACTAATAATATACCAAAATAAAAATAATAATAAAAGCACTAAAAATATTACAATTTTTAAGAGAAATGTCAACGAATATTTTTTGAGTAAATTATTATTCATATTTATATTATTATGTATATATATTTTTTTTATTTTTCTTAATATTGTACTAGGTTAAAGTTTAATAATGTTGTTTATTATTTGTTACCTTTTACTTATATTTCCTGCTAGACACGTATAAAGGTTCTAGGAAATAAATAAATATATATATATATATATATATATATATATATATATATATATATATAATATATATATATATATATATATATATATATATATATATATATAAATTTTTTCGCTACTTTGGGATTAAGCAATGGCAGAATTTCGACCTGAATGAAAAAGTTTACTTTTTCCATTGTTAGTAACTTATCACGTCTGAAATATAATTGGGGAAAATAAAAATCCACTTTAACTAACCAGAACTGAGGGCTTTAGAATTTGTCTAAATTATCCCTAAGTAGAGGTTATTAAAAAAATTTTTAATAATTTTCAATATGGTATTTATTTGGTTGTTATTTGTTTTTAATGGGTTTAAGAAAGGAGAAGCATAAAATTGATTAAATAATTTAGTGTGCAAAACAAGAAAAAACCGATTAAAACATGTAATATGTTGTAGCCAAATACCGGATAAAAAAAGAAATAAGGTATCCAGGTAATTATTAGAATAATAAATTTTAAATATAATTACATTCGTTAATCCTATTTTTTTGTAAATATATAACCCCATATATTTTTCTGTAACCATTTTAAAAAGAAACCCTGCATATTATATATATATATATATATATATATATATATATATATATATATATATATATATATATATATATATATATATATATATATATATATATTATATATATATATATATATATATATATATATATATATATATATATATATATATATATATATATATATATATATATATATACAGGTGTCAAAAAATGCGTTAGAAATTTTAAGGGTGATTCTACATAGGAAAATAATGTTAATAAGTCATTTGGCAAAACAAGCTAGGAGATCTCCATGGTTACAAGATACAGGTCCAAAGTTCAATTTTTAGTTTTGTTTTTCCGCCATATTACATTTATTCTTCCATCGATTTAGTTCATGTTCGGCATACGAACGGAGCTCTTTAGGTTCTACTATTGTACGTTAAAAGAGCTCTTTTGAACACCGCTAGAGGGCACTTTTTCCTAAAACACAAAATTTTTTTAGTCCCTATCTTTTTTATTTGGACAGATATTGCAAATTTAAATATACCAGCTTAAAGGCAATTAAAATCTCAAAAGAATGTACTCCTTATTAATGTCGATAAACCTTTAAACCCTTTAGCCAAATCGACATCAAAATTTTCATCATTTCATCCAAATTAACCATGTATTTAAATGAAATCAACAAACAAGTCGCCTTTTTATCAAATAAATTTGACAGCTAATGATATTATAAGTATATTTATTAATAAATTTGTCAACAAAAAAACTTAACACTAATTTAATATGTAACAAATCTTAATGGTAGCTTATAAAATTGATTCTTTAAAAACGGAAAAAATTTTAACATATTTTCGAAATGCCACTTTTTTCTATACATTTTAATTTCTTTTAAAAAAAAATTACCTTATAGAAAACTATACCAAATGTATTTTTAATAATATCACAACCATTCATTATCCGTTGACGCAAATCATTTATCATTTACCAGCATCTTAAAGACTAAAGTTTTATATGGCCCAAAAAAGAAATCCATTGATGGGTGGAGCGCCATCCTGAAGTAGTCGCATGTTTAATCTGGTTTGTAGGGAAACGTTTTCAAGCATGTTAGGTAGATCGTTTTGAAGAAAATTTATATAAACTTGTTCATTTACAGTCCGTCATAAAAAGGCCCTATTAGATGATCTCCTGCAACTTATACATCAACGAAAAAACCCTTTTCTGATGCTGTTTTTCTACAATGGCGTAAGGGTTTTTTTTAAATCCCCTTCGTATTACGGTTTGGGAATCCTAACTCGCGTGAATGTTTCTTCGTGGGGAAACAAAATTAAGTTGATGAACTGGTTTTTTTCTTTTATTTTTTCAAAACACTTTTTGCACATGTCCAGTCCTAGTTGTGAGTCAAACCCCTCATAAAGTGCTTAAACCTTCTGTACATGAAATGGGGACAGATAACAAAAAATTCCCGTTAATACTTGGATTTTCTTCTCTTTCTTTATTGCATTTCTGATAACTCTTTTTTTTCTTTTCAAAAGTTTTAAAATGGCCCTTTTCTGCCTTTATCGGAAAAAACCCCAAATTTTTAAAGAACCTATCTCACCAAGTCGTTGAATGTTAATGAAAGTTCGTGCACATGGGAGCATTTCTTCTGGATAAGTTGCAATATAAATCCGCCGGGCCTCTTCTACATTCCCATGTGCTGCTAAAAAAAATGCATATCACGGTACTTATATGTGAATATTCTCGTTCCATTTTATAGCAATGGGTTTTTTTTAACATGGAAAATTATCTCAAACTCAACAGTAATGCAACCAATATCTGGGGCAAATTTCCAAAATTTAACACAAGGCGACTTGATTTGTTGATTATATTTAAATACAGGTTAATTTGGATAAACGATGAAAACCCCTTTTATGTCGATTAGTGGCCAAATGGTTAGGTTTATTTGACATTGATGAAGAGGACATTCTTTTTTGAGTTTTTAATTGTCTTTAAGCTGGTAGTCAAATTTGCAATATCCGTCTAAATGAAAAAGATACGGAGTAAATAAATTTTGTGTTTCAGGTAAAGTGCCCTCTAGCGGTGTTCAAAAGAACTACTTTTAACGTACAATATTAGAACCCAAAGAGCTCGGTTCGTATGCCGGACATCAACTAAATTGATGGAAGAATAAATGTAATAGGGCGGAAAAACAAAACTAAAAATTGAACTTTGCACCCCTTTATCTTCGTAACCATGGGGATCTCGACATTTTGCCAAATGACTTACTAACATTATTTTCCTTTGTAGAATTACCCCTTAAAGTTTCCTAACGCATTTTCCGAACACCCGTGTTAAAAACATACATTGCTATAAAATGGAACGAGAATATTCACATATTAAGTACCGTGATATGCATTTTTGTTTAGGGCAAGCACATGGGAATGTAGAAGAGGCCCGGCGGATTTATATTGCAACTTATCCAGAAAGAAATGCTCCATGTGCACGAACTTTCATTAACATTCACAGACGACTTGGTGAGATAGGTTCTTTCAAAATTGGGTTTCCGATAAAGGCAGACTCAAGGCACAAGAACCTGTTGAAAAAGAACAAAGAGTTATCAAATGCAATAAAAGAAAGAGAGAAGAAAATCCAAGTATTAGCACAAGAATCTTATGTTATCTGTCCCATTTCACAGAAGGTTTAAGCACTTTATGAGGGTGACTACAACTAGACTGGACATGTGCAATAGTGTTTTGAAAAAATATGAAGAAAATAACCAGTTCATCAACTTAATTTTGTTTACTGACGAAGCAGCATTCACGCGAGTTGGGATTACAAATTTTCGTAATACGCACGAATGGACTTAAAAAAACCCTTACGCCATTGTAGAAAAACAGCATCAGCAAAGGTTTTCGTTGATGTATGAGCCAGAATTGTAGGAGATCATCTAATAGGGCCTCATTTTTATGACGGACTGTTAAATAGACAAGTTTATATAAATTTTCTTCAAAACGATCTACCTAACATGCTTGAAAACGTTTCCCTACAAACCAGATTAAACATGCGACTACTTCAGGATGGCGCTCCACCCCATCCAATGGATTTCTTTTTTTTTTGGGCCATATAAA
>JAHBCN010006472.1:0-30000 GCA_019359885.1 Listronotus oregonensis | reverse complement strand
ACCGCCTCGGTCTTGGTCTTAGAGTATAGAGCCAGAGCCTATTTAGCCTTATTGCCCTCTGAACAAGCAGATCGCCTAAAAAAGAAAAAATAAAATACCCAAAACTCCAAAAATCTTAATACTTATCTACAGTTCGGTGGCAAGTCTGTCACCTTTTTCAAAATAAAATTAAAAAAATAACAGCTTAACTAAAAAATTAAAAGTGTTAAAATTTTTATAAAAATTATAGGAATTCTAAGATCGCATTTAGAATTTTTAACGCAATGTCATATATACATACTTTTATCTGAAAAATAGTGGCAGACTTGCCACCAAAACGTAAAGAATACTTAGATTTTTGGGGTTTTTTGGGGGTTTTTCTTTCTTGTGTTTCCGGAGATCTGCTAGCTCTGGGGGGTCAATAGGCTTAAGCAACCTCAGTCTCTATACCCCGAGACCAGGACCAAAGCAGTCCCATTATATAAAGTTTGTTTTGGAGTATATCCAACTAGGACTCAATAAACAAATCAGCCACAATAATACAAAACATATCTACAATAAATTAAATAGCATAAAAATAATCATCGAAAATAAAACGATTTTCATGCCCGAAATAAATACAGCGATTTGTCACCTTATCACTAAGTAAAGTTAATTTCTACAAGGAAATCTCTATTATAATTGCAATACCTTTTTATGAGCTAGACGTTAATTTTGCATTCTTCTCTAATAAGCCAGCCTACAAGTGTTGGAATCGCGCTTTAGTCTAGTCAAGAAGTGCCAATAAAAATTGCAATTGTTATTCACAAAAAACGCGAAAAAAAAGAAAAGCCATTTCGATTTGTCATGAATATTTATTTTTTGTCAAAGATATAAAATTATTATAAACATTAAAAATGTTTAAACTTTTATGGCGTTATCTTGTTAAGTATATATATAAGAAGGGCTTTAAGAAGCGAAAAATTTAAACGAGAATTACTTAAGCATTTTTTTTTAAATGTACAATAAGGACGAAATTATTTTGTTAATTGAAAATTTTGTAACTTGTTCAAAAACTAACTTTAAGTTAAATCTTTAAGGGGAAGAAATTCCTTTTAGTGTTCTAAATACACCATTTTTTTTTTTTTAATTAAATTAATATTTAGGATCCTAAAAAAAAATATTTAGTGTGACGTACTCGGTTGCGACGCCGAGCGCGCAATCAAAAATGTCGTGCGGAGGCCTATTTTCAGCGTTAAATTGAAATCTTAAATAATGGTGATAGAACTCCTGGAGTTGGGACTTTTATATAGGAAATTTCCTCTTCTTCAAGGATCTTTATTTGCAATTCTCTTATGGTTTTCGAGCTATCTTTAAAAATCGAAATGGCTTTTTGTTATTAACAGTTGCAATTTTTATTGGCAGAAAAAATCCCCAAAACACGTTTCTTAGATTTGCATTTCGCGTCGAATGAGGTATCGCTCATATTTTTCGAAGCCTTTTAACTATTTTTCGTAGGAAAAACACTTCTAGACTAGACTACTTGTCTGTTTATGGTGCTTATAATATGTTCCCTCCATGTACAAAATAAGTTTGGTGAATAGAACATGATGATTAGACGACCCAGTTTTATGTTCCTTATTCAAAGAAAAGTCTAATACAGCATTTATAAATTCTATGAAACGTTTACCTCTTAATGATATCAAATAACCGTCCAACGTATCAGTTATTTTACTTATCCCGCCTACTCGTATTTCTCCGTATTACTCTGAATATAGTAGTTATTGAATACTTGGACGTCTACTTTGCATTCTGTACTGGAAATAATTCTATTATTTAGGTTGTATGTGTACAAAGCGTTAAAAATTTCTGTAAGAATAATAGTACTTTTAGGGATGTTTTGTTCGTAAAAAATATTTTCAAATTATTTTATAATGCTAAAAAATATGGGTGTAAAAAGTATGATTCTCATAATTTCAATGGGCGATAGTGGAGCTCAAAACAAGTCGAAAAGCTCATATAACATATGTGTCAAAACTTGACAGGTTTTTGTCTAAACGAACTTTATTTATTAAAGTTTGAACTTTGAAAGCAGTTATTTCTGAAAACCTGAAACTTTTGTCTTAATCGCTTATCAGTAGATTCATTTGCTAATAACATAAACTAAGTTTTAAATGTTTTAATATACAAATAAAAAATAAATAAATAATATTAATAATAATTTTTTCCCGGTTAAAAATGTAAAAAACAATTGCCAACAGAGCTACCTAGCTAGAAGCCTTGGTTAGTCAGTTGCAAATACGTGTTCAACGGTCGCGACATTTTTGGTTGTTTTTAAACCGGGAAAAATGCGGATATGTTATAAATTTGTAGTGTGCAAGAGTTTGAAAACAAGATGTGTGCAACCGAGAAATCTTATTTTTTAAGCAAAATAAAAAAGTGCTGTTTTAAAACATAATACTTTGGCCTATTGTAGTGAGTATTTTTTTTTTATTATTACAAATATTAACCAAACAGTAATGTATTGTTTTTTACATAAATTTAATTTCAAATTAAATATCAAGATAAATTGCAAGAAGTAATTTTTATTATTTGCATATAAATAAACATCTCCTTAAAAAAGGGTAAATATGCAAAACTCGCAAAAAACGCTTGACTCGCTTCGATGAAACAGGCGCGGTGTTGCCAATTTTTTTAAACTTTGAAAGACCATATTTCGAAAACATTTAACTTTTGACCCATAGGTTTTTGGCTTTTTAACTTGTTTTGAGCTCCACCATCGCCCATTAAAATCGTGAGCATCGTAATTTTTACACCCTGTTTATGTAAGTAGATTTATACTCTTTATTTGCAATGATTTTTGCAAAATTTAATCAGCATTTATGTTTTAAATAGATTTAATTTTTTATATTCTAAAAACTTAAACTAATTTTTAAAAGTTTTAAAAAGTATTTTTAAGTTTGATCTGTAAGTTTGGTCAATGCTGCGTCTATATAAGTCTGAGCTATTTAACTGCATGTTTGCCATTAAAAATATCTTAAAGTAAAGCAAATATAATCAAGATATTTTTTTTGCTAATTCCAAATATTCTGAACTACAAGTACACTAAATTAAAAAAAAAAGTTAGTTTTATTTATATTGAAATTATCTTGCTGTTTATCGGTACAATTTTTAAATAAAAAGAAATAAAGTTTTATCTTAATTTTCTGTGTAGAGTTTACTCTATGTTTTAAATTTAGAAAAAAGAAAAAATTGTTTAATTTTTTCTTTATTTGCAATATACTTTGTTAACTAGATAACTAATAAAAAGGCAAAACAACAACTGGAAATTTCTAAAACAGACCAACAAAGACTCACAGAAATGAAAAAATGTAGAGATGTGAATACATCTCTATAAAATAGCTTATCATGCTAAGTAAGCCAAAAAAAGTTTGTTGACTCATATAGTTACAATATAGAATATATTATCTTTTATTAAGAAAAATCCCACTGCAAAAACTGTATTGTCTTAATTGAAAAATTGGGAATCATCATTTTTAAATTAAAATAAACTTCCCTATCTTACCTTTGCCCTTATACTGGCTTTATTATACTATTTAAAAAACTCTATTGTGTCCCACCTTAACCTCCTGTCGTCTTTATGCTTCTGTTCTCGACCTAAGCTTTCGCACTCAAGAAGAAACGATATTTACAAACAAACTACCAGTTATTTAGCTATTGATATGGACTTCATTAACCAACGAGCTAACATCATAAACGCAATCTAGAGCTGCGCCCAACATGGTTTGTGTTTATTATTGGCGATAGAGTGGTACAAGCATAGTTTGTACTTACTTGTGAAATGATAATCGAGGAATCATATCCGTCACTTTACACACTTGGCACTGCCTTACAATTTTAATTTATTAAAAGTACTTAAACAAAACTAAAATTTAAACAATTGTCACAAAAATAACCCAAAAAACAACAAGAAACATTTATACTAAAACGCCATATTGAATGTCTCATCTGTCGAGCGAAGCCGAAGGTGGCCGAAGTACAACGACTATTAGTCGTTGGCCGAAGTACGCCTTTACGAAAAAAGCACTGTTGTCGCGCCTTTATTAGTAACTGTCCCAAAACAAAATAGTGTTTTGACATCATTAGTTTTCTGTGGAATACTTTATAGTAATAAATATAACAAATATTATTCACAGTTTAAAATACTATAGTAGAGCTAAGTTTATTGTAATTTTAAGAATAAGTTAAGTAAATTTAATCATAATATACTATCAAGTAAATGAAACAGAAAGATACTTGGCAGCCACGCTTTACGAGAAAATAGTATCTGTAGTAACGATTTTCCCGGGTTTCGGTGGATTTTATTGTTTGAGTACAGAGGTTTCATTCATCGCTAGGCAGAACCTTAGAATGTGCAGCTCATTGACATTAACTCAAACAATGTTTTTCTCAATGTAATTATAAAATTACTACTATAAAAAATTACATCATGGATACTAATCATTTGACATAAATTCTATGGGCCCATATAATTTGATCATTATATATCGCGGATTTTAGGTGGATGTAGATGCATCGAATCGGCCAAATGCTTAAAAATTTCGCGAAATAAATATACCTTCTGATTATCAATTTATTATTTTCTTTTAATAAACATTATGTTAATTGAATTCTAATCTTGCCAAAATTTTATTTAGAATTGTTAAAAACCTTTGGTTTCAATTAAAACAATAATTATTTATTCCTAAAAAGATAAAAGCATTGAACCAAAAATAGTAAACCTTACCTTGATCGCCTGTTTTTCGCTTGAATAAAATGAAGTGGAAATTTAAGCTAAATTTACTCGTGGTTACAAAATTGAATATTTTATTGCAATGGTACGCCTATGGGTAAATAGACAAAGTAAGGTTGGATTAGCGGCATCGTGTGATGCGGATGTTAGCTTATTAAATGGTGATCTCCGGGGCTAATCGGATAATTCGAGGGGAGGTTTCGATCTTATTGTTCACTTAACTACCCCAAAGGAAAAGATAAACCCTGATGGTTTATCTCTGTAATTATGTTTTCGATTGTGTACTCTAATTTCGTTGTTTCGTTGTGTGTTTTATTACTTATTTAATCTAAGTGACTTTAAAAATAGTTACTTGTATGTTAATAAAATAGTAGCTTTACAACTTTTAAGTAACAATACAGATAAATATATTTTGTCGTATTTACTTAAACTAATTTGAAGTTTTTTATAAAGAGTGCTTAAAATTGCAATACCATCATTGCAATCTCAACAAGGACAAATAAAATAAAGAAAAAGATCTGCACATTTTGGTTAATATGGTTTTTAAACTGAAAGAAGTTTTTAAAGATATTCCAAAAATATAATTTGTTTTATTTTGGTTTTTACGTAAGAAAGATTAATGTTTTTTACCAATGACGTAGTTAAATTGTGAAGCTTGAATCCGCAAGTCGATTGAAATTTAATTATCCAAATGTTAGCATTCTAAATTTTTAATAAAATTTTCGGGTTTAATAGGAAAGATTTAACCCAATCTATTTTTTTTTTTTTTTGAAATCCGGTCTCAAAGTCGGGTCGATAATTTTTAAAAACAAAACAAAAAAAAATATTAAGATTAAACCCATTGGAAAAGGAAGAAAATATAACAAAAATGAAAGGAAAATAATTTACGGGCGATCTGAGGTCAGAAAGTGGAAACTTACCTTTTTATGTCCCAAACACACTGTAATTTTTTTGATTTAAAATATTTATTTTTTTATCTTATTTTGACTTAATCTCGAAAAAGCACCCTAATTTTCAATCTAAAATTCTCCTGTCAAAATATCTTCTTTTTTAAAAAAAGTCGGTGGGCTTTTTGTTCGTTTAAATCTCTTGATGGTGTAAAAAATATGCATAACTGTGGTAAATGTTCTCAGAAAATGCAAACAAAAACGAAAAAAACTCGAATCCGAAATTTTTGTTAGTCGTTATGTACAATCTTGAGCTATTTATTAAAATTTACACTTTAATTACTCGAAAATTGTAAGATTTTAGGATTTTAATAAACAAAAATTTGCAAATCAAAATAAACTGCTATAATTAACAACTAAATGTACATAATAATTTTAACAAATGCGGATTCGAGTTTTTTTTGTTTCTTTGCATTTTATGAGAACAATTACCATAGTATTTATTCACACCATTAGAAAGTAGAAATTTAAACGAACAAAAAGCTCACCAACTTTTTTAAAAAGCAGATATTTTGACAGAAGAATTTTTGAATTAAAATAAGGGTGCTTTTTCAAATTAAGTCAAAATAAGATGAAAAAATAATTTTTTTAAATAAAAAAAAAATTACAGTGTTTTTGGGAGATAATAAGCTTTTTACCAAATTTTGTAAAAAAAAATATTTTTTTTTGGAAAAGAAAAAAATTGATTTTTTTACATAAATTTTGGGGTTATGTGAAAAAAGTGTAAATATAAAAGTTGTAGTTCTTTTTATTACCTACAACTTTGCCATTAAACTTTTTTTGTAGTTTTTCCGAAAATGGAGATAAACCGTTTTTGCCCTAAAAAGTAACCCTCTTCCCCCTGAGATAGCCCGTAAATGATTGTTTTCTTTCATTTTTGTTATATTCTCTTCCTTCTCCAATGGGTTTCATCCTACTATTTTTTTTTCACTTTTTACCATTTTCAAAGGCTTCAGCCCTGTTCTACTAATCAGTTCTGTGGGACTGTTTCCGTTTATTATTAGATATTTGTATTGCTTTGTGTGGCTTTATCTGGGCTTTTGTTTTAAATAGGCTACTATAACTGCTTTCCTTTTAGCATTCAAGAGAATATCACAAAGCCCGAAATTTCGGCATCGCTATACAAGACTATTCGGAGAAGTATCCAACTTTCCTATACTGAGAGGAAATGAGCAGATGCTTGTTAATTCTTAAACTGTTTTGACTGTAAAATATGCAGTCGGTGAAGCTTTACTCTTGGTCTCCAGTCGTTCATTAAGTTTCATATTAATAAACTGCTTCTTATTTCACTCTAGAAACCTACTGTATATTAGTAGCCAAGCTTTAAGCCCTTTTGTACTGTTCCCAAATAAAAAACTTTTAAAAAGTAAGTTAGATTATACAGGATGAGTCACGTAGTAAAGTTCCGTTTGATCTTAAGTATGTACTATAAATCAATGAGAAATGTACAATTGTAGTTACGGAATTTATTATATTGAAGTGGGTGACTTTTGAGATGTTTTTATCTTAAACACTTTTTTAATTGTGAAAAATACTTTTGTTACCTGTGTTAAATGTCCCTGGACGGGTAAATACTTTAAGCAGGTAAGCCAGTTGTCAAAAGACGCATATAATGCTAACGTCACCTACGATGTTGCCACATAACACAATGGTATTAAGAGGTAAAATATTAAATGATAAGAATAATCTAATTCTGTACCTCACATTATTTGGTTTCTATAAAATAAATAAATTACTTAAATAAAACAGTGTAAATGCTTTTTCAAGCAGTGCTAATTTTTAACAACTTATAGAATTTTTGTTTTAATTACGTTTTATTAAAAAAAATTAACAAAAAATGTCTAATAAGTCTATTGCCAAAAGTATGATTGCAACGAGGCGACGGTTTGTTGTGCGTTGTAAGAATTTTCACTTTAGCAACACTCCAACACTGCTTCTTACGACTTTGCGATATAAAAAATATATAGTTCTGTTTACTTTTGCATTTTCCATTGCATTTTTGGTTAATATTGAAACGTATTTTGCAGTATATACTTAAGGCATTCACAGTTATGTGAATCTATTACAAATTTTATTTAAAAACGTTGTTAAGATTATAGGTGCTTTAATAACGTATTTGTACGTTTATAACCAAACGATTAAACCATTGTAAAGTATTATGCAAATATTGTTGTTTGCCATTTAATTCTTCATACAGGAATTGTATACTAGTAATTTAAATCGTGTTAAATGTGTTGGTACAGGTAAATAATTTAATGATTTGTTGGGGAATAAGAAATGTATACTATTATAATCTTGTGATAATTTTTTGTCAAACGGAAGCTTGAAGTCTTTCTAAAAAAATATAACAATCTCGTAACTATCAAAATAAAAAAATGGAGATTTAACGGCTAGAATAAGAAGTCCAGTGCCGTGTATGGTGTTTCGTTTGATAATTTAAGATCCAATATCTTAGTAATTAATAATAATTAGTTATTTTTATCTCTTTTGTCTTAAGTTGTTTTCATGTAAAGATCTGGCGGTTTCAATATTATAAAGCATTTTGATAACACTCTGTACAGGAGCGCATCATTCTGTTCTCAAAATAAAATATTTTTATATACTTAAGAGTTATACAAAAGTATAAAGAAAATATATCGACAAAAATAAACTATATTGCTATATTTTGAACTATTATAGTAAGCAACCATATCCATAATTTTTCTTTGATCTTTCTACTGTGACCTTATTCCCTCTATATTTTTTTATCACCATAAAATTTGACATATAAGGTCTTTTTATTAATCCTACCGAAGTAAAAGCCGCTTGTTTGGGGATACATTAAAGATTAAATACATATTTTGAAATTAGGTTAATAATTCAATTGTAAATAAAATATTTACTTAATTTTTGTTTTAAAAAGAATAATAATTACAAATCAATTAAATTTCTCTAAAGCGGAGGAAGCTGTACTCCCAAATATAAGTTGAATAATCAACTCAGAGTACCAAATTAGAACCGACTTATAGTTTTTATTGCTGGTATTTCCATCAAGTAAAGCCTCGTTCTTAGAACTTCGTATTGTTGCCAAAGATATAATATTTATCAGTTAAAAGCATTTAGCGTTATTACTCCTAGCTCCCGCCAAATTTTCACCCAGTCTGCTTTGTTATAGTTTAATTTTTTCAACTTTACTTAGTGTCCGACCAAAGCCAAAGCGGATTTATCAATTTAGTCCACAACCTTTCGAGGAAGACGAAGATTTGATCAATTCAGGAATCTTAGTTCAGAGCTGTTAGCCTTGCGCCAATACGCACGATTCAAATGGAATGCTTCCACACCAGCTTTACTCTCGCGCAAATGATTTTTTGGCTCTTGGATACAAAACATAAACTTCGTCCAAATCTTTGACTTTTTGCCCTATAGTGATGTATCTCCAACCGTTTTCAAGTGATAACTTGAAACGGTTGGAGATACATCACTAACCAAAACATTGTGTAACAATTAACAAATAAAGACAATGGAAGTCCAAGATTTTAGTGTTATTGAAACCATAACATTGTCTAACACTTTCAAGGAAACGTTGCAAGCCCGGTGCGGACCCGGTATCAACGAACTATTTAGAGGCTACGAGAAGATCTGGTTTAAGCTCACAAAAGAGTGCTCACATTAAATGTCTAAAAGAAGCCAGAGATAATAACATCATACCAGATGGATTTCACCTGAAGTCGCCAATACCAGGGGAAAGAGCTAAGCGTATTCTCGAAGAAGCTAGCAATTCTCTGCTCCGATCTGAGATACGAGTAAACTACCAGAGATAGAAAAAATCACAGCTGCCAGAAGTTACCCAAAGATATTTAGAAATCAAGAAACATATACAAGAAGACGACTATAACCTTATTTTCCAAAAGATACAAAGAACATGCGAAAAGGCCAAAGACAATTACGAAAAAACACCAGAACAAACTAACCAGACTTTACGGTAAACAACATTTATTACTTGAAAACTTTGGAGATACATCACCAACGGAAACGTTGTGTAATAATTAACAAATAAAGACCATAAAAGTCCAAGATTTAAGTGTTATTAGACATTCCCACTTGCTGCAGCTAAAATAGTGTATCCTTACGCTTTCAGTAGGCATATTCCTGGGTCGGCCTCCACTATCGTAAACTGAACTTTTTAAAATACGGGGTGATTCCTAAGTTGACGCCTTTTATAACTGTATATAGAACTCATTGAAATAAACAACTTTTTTAAATAACTTTTTTCGAAATACTAAAAAATAAGGAACTTACATTCATTCAGTGTGTCGAATACGGTCCTGTCTTAAATAAGTTGCCATCGCCCAAGAAGTCTTCGGGCTATAGTGCTTGGACACGTTGAACGTAATTTTCCCGCAATGTTGTCCGCACTTTTTTTTCTTAAACCGACCTGACTTGTAATCAACTGAGTAGTTCTACTTGGGTCCAGAATGAGCCCGCAAGGAAAACCGTCGCGCGTACAATCACGAAGCAACATTTGCAGATTAACGACACTTTCCCTAAATAAGGAATATATCCACGTATTCATTATTTTTGAATTGTGTTATTTTCGCGATTTAACAATGATTTAAAATTAAAATTAATCCTCGTCTCGTTCGGTTAATGGCATGCGACTGATTGTGAGTCATACTGGCTTGATTAAGAACACAAAAAACAAGCGTAAATAAGAAATAAACTATCTATTTATGCCCAGGCCCGCACTAGCCATACTTTCAAATAAATTTATTTAGCTTTGTTATTTTTAGGTTTTTGAAAAAATGTTATTTAAAAAAGTTGCTTATTTTAACGAGTTTTATACACAGTTAAAAAGAGCCCCAACTTAGGAATCACCATGTATATTAAATAAGTCATCAAGCCTAAAAGGTAATAACTGCTTGCAAAATAAATTTATGAGTTAACATTATTTCTTTTACGAATTTTCCTACTAACAAAAAATAAAATTTTAATTCAATGGATTAAAATGTTTGCTATGGAACCTTAAAAGGATATTTAAGTGTCTTTAGGCACTTACATTGACACACTTAAGAGATTAATTTAATATAATCGGGCTTCTAAATAACTTTTTTTGCAACACCATGTATTCTTTAACATGGTTTAGCAATTTTTATTGGATTTAAAATGTACTGCTGGGTACCATTCTTTTTATAAATCACTGTTTAGGCAATAGCAATATTTAAAATTTCTCAAGCAGGATGTTTCTAATTAGAATTTCTTCGCGATACACTAAACATTCTAATAGTTCTTAAAACTATTAAATTTTATGATCTGCTAATACCTATATTTTATTTAGTTTTCGACGAAATGTTTCATGGTGTTAATGCTCAGCAGAATTTCATTTTTTAAAGTTTTTATGGTAAACATGTGGTTTTGGTTTTAAATGACCAAAAGAAATTACCGATTTTATGAGGTCTCACAAAAACTTAAACTGTTTAAATCTTTATAGTTAACAGTGAATTATACTGGTAACTGTAAATTAAAATTTTAGGAAATCTTACGCAAAACATTTTAATTTCCATAATAAAACAACCGGACTATGTTCAATCAAAAAGAGTTGATAGATAATAAAGCTTTTTAAAAGCCACACACGATGATCAGTTTGACGAAGCTGTATATGGCAGTCAATGTTTTGTTCGCCAATCAGGTAGATAAATCGGCCTTCATTTCTGTATGTCAGACAAGTATTTTTCTTTTGCCGCGCCCGTAATCTTTTATGAAAATTCAAATAAGGAAGGTAACTGAAAATTGTAATAATAAGTTATGTTAAACTTTGTTAAATAGCACAATCATAATTGTTACAACATAAAAATTAACCGTAAAGCTTATAAATTTTTATTGAGTTAAAGTTTTTACAAATAGATATCATATAATTGGCATTAAAATATTTTTATTGAAAATATTTAGAATATTTTTGTTAAAAATACTGGCCGTTGGTAATTATTTCTTATTGTTATCGAATTACATCTGATACTGAGTTAAATATAATTGTTTTTATTTATTTTAACTAAAAAGACCATATCACTTAACCTTCCTAGAAATCAAAACCAAAGTTTACAGAATAAACATATTTTGCGTCAGTTCATCAGGGTAATAATTCAACATAATTTGTTGCAGATTTTTGACGTACAAAGTTACCCGTTCTTATTATAAACACAGCTTACCGGTAATGAAGATACAGTTGTAACGACTACAGTAATTTGATGTCCTCTAAATCTAATGATAAGCTTTGCTATTTTGGACCTGCTGATTCCGGAAGAAACTCTTTACTGGAATGGTATTTTCGCATTTCTGTAAAATTTTTCTGGATTTGGATATATTTTGCGTTGAAATTTGCGAATAAAATAAAGAAAATAGTTCAGTTTAGCAAATTAGACTAAAAATAAAAATGAAAATACATATATTTACATTAGGCTAAAATAAAGTAAAATTGTTCAAAACATAATTAAAAATTACATTTCAAAACTCCCCATCGTTCCGGTACGTGGAAAAAAATGACTCGAGGTCAAAGGTAAAAAATGGATTTTCGCGATTTTCTTCAAAACGGCAAGAGTTTATCATAAAATAACTTTAACAAAAAATTGTATATCATTAAATTATCTATAAAAAAGGTATTATTAGGTTTTTTTCCTAAAAGCCACCGTTCCTGAGATATAACGATTTAAAAAGTTGTAAGCGTCATTGTATGCACACGTTTTCACCGACCTCTGAGGTAGTGTATCTAGCGCGTTTTTTTTAACGTGGTTTTCCCAGTAGGCCTATTCCACAGGTCTGTTGTGGTGCTGTTTAATTGGAAACTATTGCTTAATAACTGATATTCGAAGGCTTGGAATTGATAAAAGCGGTGGAAAGTAAAAAACAGTAGAAAAATGTATTTCTCCGATTTATAATTTTCAATACCTTCTTCTTGTTGTTATTCTTCTTGATCTCCTTCTTCTTCATCCTGGGTGTACGTGAATTGCGTCAATAGCTTATGTATCGCATGTTTGTTCGTCAGTATCAAACGAATCCTCTGCTGCTGGTGATTCAACATTAGAACACCACCGGCCTTGACAATGTATGCATGTCAGAGGACAAAACAGTTCAACTTTTTTACAACCACATTTAGCACTGCATCCCTTTTTAAAATTGCAAAAAATTGTGTTTAGCAGTATTTCCGGGCAGGTGGGAGTAATGCCTGAATTGGTTCTAATATATTATCGACCAACTTCCAACCCCAATCTTTGGGGTCTAGCTGATAACCAAGCCACATTTGAACTTGGTAATATACCCGAAAGAGATGTTGATGAGCTGCAACTTGTTTTTTATTTCCGGTGTTTTTAACAAAACATGCATATCGATACTTATCTAAACAGGTAGTTTATATTCTCGATAATAATGATTAGATCTTCATTATACCTGATATTCTCATAGGTATACTTATGTATATTTTATATTTTAAATGTAAGATACAGTCACCGATAGAAAAAAATATTTTTACTTATATTACAGCTAAAGAGATGTATATACGTGACGTACTTATGCAGACTATGACGCTTACAACTTTTTATATCGTTATATCTCAGGAACGGTGGCTTTTAAGAAAAAAATATTGATACCCTTTTAACAGATAATTTTATGATCTACAATTTGTATTTTTAACGATAAAACTTACCATTTTAAAGAAAATCGTGAAAAACTATTTTTTTGATCTTTGACCTCGAGTCAATTTTTTCTACATACCGGAACGATGGGGAATTTTGAAATGTTATTTTTAATTATTATTTAAACAATTTTACTTACTTTCAGCTTGATGTAAACCTATGTACCTTTAAATGTCTAGATTTTAAATAATAAACAATAAATTAAAAACACATAAAGTCGAAGTCTCAAACATTATTAAAGATCATGAGATATGGACAATTTTTTTATTCTTATAATAGTTGCTAAAAATGACCACCCTCAACTTCAATGCAAGCCTTAACTCGTCTCAGTGTCGATTCCAGAACACGCTGAAATATCCCCGGCGTATGTCTTATTTGATCACATGCATCCCGTATCCGTTGTCTTAATTCTTCTTCGGTGTTGACTGGAGTTTAATAAACGAGGGATTTTAAATGTCCCCATAGGAAAAAATCTAAAGCATTTAAATCCGGTGATCTGGGTGGCCATGGCTTAGGACCCTCGCGACCGATCCAGCGTTCTTTATAGGTAGCATCCAGAAATTGACGGTAACACGAATTCCAAAGAATTACAATACTCTTGACCATTTAATCTCGGGGATAAAAAATAAAGTACAATAAGAAAATCACCTACCATACCAACCCAAACATTTACGGAAAACTGTTGTTGAAAATTAATCTCCATAACCGCATGGGAATCTTCTTCGCACCAGATATGATTGTTGTGAAAGTTCATAATTGCATTGTAATGGATTCATGGTTGAAACAAAAGGCTAAAGAATAATCTTGAAAGGTTAGTCACTAGTACTTGTTAGGTCATCAATCCAATGCACGTATCTAAAGCAATTGACCGTGAAGGTTAACAGTATGTTATTATTTAAATATTAGTTTATATAACAATACTCATATATTATTGTAAACTGTGTATATTAAAGGATGATTGTTTAATGTTTAAATATATATATAATAACTTGATTTATACACATTAAAAATTAGATACATTAGATACAGTAAAGATAATTAGTACTAAAAGCTAAGAGGCATTTATACTATTTACCTATTTTTATATTAAAGTATGTTTTATACAAAGTCTCTTGTTTGACTTCTTGACGTGTACCAGATACTACGAACCCAAGTACAAAGCAGAGTACACCACAGCATTTCGAGAAAAACACGCTTCATCGGTAACCAAAATTTGGGATAGAAATCTAGGAGATACTACCACTTGTTGCAAAATCCAAGTACAATAAGCAACTCGCTGGGGAAAATCGGCAGGTAATAACGCTTGAACACGCTGTATGTGGTAAGGATACACCTAATAATCCCTTAAAATTTGCCATACAGTGACGTGAGTAGTGTTTAATTGCTGTGCAATTTTGCGTGTACTTGTCTCGGGACTATGCGCAATTTCATGTAAAACTGCTTTCTCCATATCCACTGTCCTTACTGTTGCAGGTCTCCCAATAACAGTAGTCGACCTATTAAAAGTGCCTGATTCGCACAGCCTTTCAGGTATTCTTACAAATGTTTGCCTATTTGTTGCAAGGCGATGAGGGTACCTTTCTTGATAAATGCGTCTAGCCGCTCTAGAATTTCCATGGACCATTCCATAAACAAAATGCATATCGGTCTTTTTGCGTTTGTAAATTGAACCATTTTATCAAATCAGTAACTAATTTTGCAGCTTAAACTCGTAAAAACACTTTAAATTACGATCTTATAAAGTTAAACCGTACTCACTGTTTAAATTTATGGCGGCTATCAAATTTCTCTAAAGAATTGTTTTTCCGTCCATGGCACTCTTTTTATTTTTTTTAATTCCTTTTAAACGATTGCAGTATTAATGTTACGCATACCTAATTTTTTAATTTTTCTCGAAAACAGTTAATCTGAGGGAAAAAAGTGAGGAGATGACTTTTGTGTAGTTTTAGTTGGTTAGTCTTAAAATCAGGTCAAATTAAAAAAAATAGTGGGTTACTAAATGTTTCTAAAATTAAAGCTCGAGCGTTACCCCTATGCACGCCACTGGCAAAATGAGAGAAAAAAAACTTTAGCTTAAAATATTCCTCTGTACATACTTAAAACTGTCACCAAATTTCAACGTCATTCTAATTTCCGTTGTTTAGTTATTTAGGAAAAACTTATATTTTTTAAATATTTTAACACCATGTATCAAGAAAACAAAGCTGTTTAGGACATATGTTTATACGAACGTTTTGTCTTAAAATAGGGTAAGAAATATCCCCCTGAAGTTTGGCCACATACTTTATAAACACCCTGTATAAGCCTTGGTTGGCTGTCATAAATATAAAAAAAAAGATTTGTGCAATATGGAACAGTACCAATGTATTATTTTTTAAGAGTCCATTCCCGCCGCAAAAATTGGATCCAATTTGGGGTTTAGGGCATAATGTTTTTCTCAAAAACGGTATAAGTTATCGATAATTTTCAAAAACTATATGAAAGCCAACACTTAAATCTAGGCTTCTGCTGTAATAGCTTTTTAAATTTGGATTTAGTTTTTAATATTTCCTTTAGTGAAAGTCACCCTAAAATCGGTTATGTTTAGGTACTATTTTCTCTTAACTCGACTCATATTTTAAAAATCCGTTACAGCAGAGGCATAGATTATTTCCTTACCTTTAAAATGGTGTATAATTTATGTCATTTAAGTGAAAAATAGTTACCGAAAAACGTTATCTCCTGTAGGCTTGCAATCGGAAACAGCATCGCATCGATACACCGAATTTGGTGTAAAATATAATATTTTTAATGCGGCTATACGAAAATTGTGGTAGTAGGAGTTTGTTAGTCTCCGCCCACCGTCTCCGCGTCCTTTCGCCCGACCCCTAAGATGTAGCGTAAATGCACTCTTAAGAAAACTTTGTTCAGGTTCCGCGTATATTCGCAAACTTGTATTGCAGACTTTTCCGAAACTAGAACGGCTGGGTAGTTTTTTAGGACAAAATTTAGTATTTTAATTTCCTTTACCAATTGCCCAGTTAAGTACCCTAATAATAATAAAATTTAATAGTAAAACCGTGAGCGCCTTAGTAAATGTACCTAAAACAAGTGCTAATTTATATAATGTAATTCCTTCTGACAGATTTAACATTAATTATTGCCAGAAACTGAACACCATAAACAATACAAGGGATACTCTTGTTTACCCAAAGGACTGACAAAAGGCAAGGGCAAATCCGATCTGTCCAAATCGGACCCCAAATTTAACACCACATTCACCATTCACTGATGTCATCCGCTTCAAAGCTATAAATCTTGCCTTAGATAACCCCTTCGTAAACTTAGCAAGGCATGTTTGACTTTCAAGTGAATTATGACTCCTCTCCACGCATTTAGGCAGCAAATTTAAATGCGATTAACGTATTTTAATGATCGTCGTCAACGAAGAGCCTGCCGCCCAAATTTCACACTTCATGCACGACTGGGGGACTAAATTGAAAAATTGGATTCATTCAAATACAAAAGAATAATATTTGGTTCTATAGATAAGACTTGATTTGGAAGATAATTTTAAATAGGTTTATATGAACTATTAGTTCCAGTGATGTTGATAAATACCTGCTTATCTGAAAGTATACAATTTTTTAAGCTAACAGAATAATGTATTATCTTCTCAGACACAATTTTATTGTATTGCTTTTGATTTTATTTTTTATACATACGCAAACAAGTGCCTACGGTAGGAACAGGAACATTGCATCCTAAACTGGTTAATTTTTAAGATAAAAGTTTGGTCCAAAATTCTTCGCTAAAGTATCAACCAAAAAAATATAAAGGGTGTCCTGATAAGGTCGTCCTCCGGCGATATCTCAAGAACCCTTTATCGCATAGCTTTCGGAAAAAATATTTATAGTAAAATCGGCCTCGAGAAAATGCTGAAAATTGTTTTCAAGTTTCTAATTCTGCCGCTAGAGGGCGTAAAACTAAGAACAAAATTAAAAACACGGATCATTTAAAAATATGTCATATTAACTTAGGCCTTTGATAGTTTTTTTACAAACTATGTAAAATAAGGAAACTTTTTCTTTTAAGCGTATTTTCCTAACCTGTCAAATATAGAAAGGAGGGAGGACCGAATGTACATTTGAAAAAAATTAAATAACTTTGTTTCGACTTAACCGATTTTGATTAACTAGGTTCGTTTGAAAGAGCTTTTATCAGGGCTTAAGATAAAATATTGGTATAATAAATTTATTTTTTTGTTTTATCCCCAGAGACTGATTTGTGGCAAAGTTATAAATTTTGTCATTTTTTTCGAATAATTTAAATACAATGGTATTATTATTATGATCCCACTAAAAAAGCATAAAAAAGGTAAGAAACTGGTAAAAACCGCATTTCGATGATCTATTAATTAATTCTCGAGTTATTTCTGCAAAACTGCATTACTTGTGTCTTTTCCTATTTTAAGCTGTCAGAAAAACAATGCGGCGTTTTTATCGAGAGTGCCGGGACGTCAAAAATCACAGAAAACAGGGACGTCAAAAAATGACAAGTGCATTGTTTGTCAAACCTGATAATTTTAAATTTAGTTCTTGTTTATCGCAGTTCATCGTCATTATTATTAGTGTTGTAAATCGTTATAAAGTAATTTTAAATTATGTCTTATTCCACCACCGAGGCATACGATATGCTCGCCTTTTATTTTGAAAATTTTTCAAATGCCTTTATTGCGGCGAGACAATATGCCATAAGGTAATACGAAAGACGGCATTTTAATAAAAAAAAGTGTTTAGACGTTTGACAACCCGTTTAAGAGGAACTGGAAATGTGCATCCAGTTCCAGCACAATGAAGATACAATTAGCCAAAGACCGTGGATAATAATCACCTATTATTATCCACGAGCCGTGTTATTACGAATGCTGTTATTAAATTAATAATAAACAAATAATAATGATATTATTGATATTATTTATTATTCGCAGAGAAACAAATGGTTTTTGTTGTTATGGCATTCTCGATAAAAACGCCGCGTTGTTTATCTGACAACTGAAAATAGGAAAGGACACGAACAATGCAGTTTTCCGGCAATAAGTCAAGAATTAATTAAGATATCGAAATGGGGTTTTCACCAGTTTCTTTGTTTTTTATGATTTTTTTAATAGGCTTATAATAATAATACCATTGTATATAAAGTTTTCGAAAAAATTTACAAAATTTATAACTTTGACACAAATCAGTCTCTAAGGATAAAACAAAAAAATACATTTATTTTACCAGTATTTCATCTTAAGCCCTGGTAAAAGCTCTGTCAAATAAGACCTAGTTTATCAAAATTGGTTAAGCCAAAAAAAAGTTATTTTATTTTTTTCAAATGTAGATTCGCTCCTCCCCCTCCCTATATTTAATAAGTTAGGAAAAAACGCTTAAAAGAAAAAGTTTCCTTATTTTACATAGTTTGTAAGAAAACTATCAACGGCATAAGTTAATATAGCATATTTTTAAATAATCCGTGTTTTTAATTGGGTACTGAACCAAAAAAATTAACGCACAATCTGAAACTCCCTATAAATCGACTGCTAGTCATTTTATGAAGGTCGGGTTTGATTTGAATACAGAGTGTGGGGTGTACGGGAAAATATAAAATATTTTCCGAATATAAAAAAAACACGGGGAAAGATAAGTACAAAAAAATATAAACTTGGTCCTATAGGCCTGCTCTTCGAAGATATTGACTCCCATAAAGCTCTCATGGAATCAAGTTATTTGAACATAATTACTGAACCACCAGGTATATTCCAATTTTATTTTAATAAGACGTAATACCAAGTAAGACTTTACGAATTTTATCAAAGAAAGTATTGTGAACTACTTACAGTTGCAGGGACGGACTAGCTGTAACATTCATAAACCCCTTTTTTTACGCCCTGAATTGATAAGAACTTTGACAACGTTTTTTTTTAAACCTTTAACTATTGACTTAAAATTAAGTACTCAACGTTCATGTTGTTAATCCAAACCGGTTTCAAAAAAACATTAGATTAGGGGACTAAGTTCTGTCGTGTTGAATATATAGAAAAAAAAAGAATTTTCTCCTGTCACCTACATACGAGTAATTCTTAGTTTCAATAAAAAGTTAAACTTTCAGTTAAAAACCTTGTAAGAGGGTTTAACATGGCCTTTGTAAAGTCTGATACACTCACAAGAATGACGTTTTGGGGACTGCTATAACCGCCACAATAACCCAGCATTGTTTCTGATATATTCACATTGAAATTTGATTCTCTGTAGAAATTACCTCCTTACTGTCGACCGAAGTACGCCAAAGTTTAGAGGTGTCCTTACAGATAAAAATCTAACAATGTTAGGACGGGAAATAAAGGAGGACAGGCAATAGGTCCTCCCCTACCTATCCAATGGTTTGGATAGACGTTATTCAGGTGCTCCCGCACAGCAACGCTGAAATGAGGCGGTGCCCCATCGTGCATGTAGAACATGTTTCGGCGGGTTTTAAATGGTAAGTGCTGTACTAAATCGTCAAAATTGTTCTGAAGAAACTCCAAATAAAGTTGTTCTTTTAGTCGTGCTGGCATTACGAATGATCCAATCCAAAAAATGCCAATGATTCCTGCCCAGACATGAATTGATTGGTGAGGTTGATAATGCGAAACAATAGTTGCGTGTGAATTTTTATCTGCCCATACATGTGAGTTGTGTAAATTCACGATTCCATTTTTGGTATACCCTGATTCATCCGTGAAGAGAAGAGTGCTAATGAAGTTTACATTATGTCGTTGCTGATCCAAAAGCCAGTTTGCAAACTGCATTCTACGGGAAAAACTTTAGGAATAAGTTCAGGGTCGTGGTTTTGTTGTAAATGTCATTCACATAATTGCCAAGCAACAAACATTCATACAATTGAAATATTTTGCCGACAATTTTTTTTATGATATTATATACGACAAAATTTTGTAAGGTTAAATAAAAAAAAACTATTGTCAGTCTGACAAGTGTAACCTTTATTTTTAAAATCAGAAAATGAATAAGTATTTTTTGTAAAAAAATTATTAATTTATTTAATTAGAGCATTACCGAAATGTAAATAGTCATTCTATATTCTTGGCCACTGGGTATTTAAAAATCCTTTATTTTTTTATATATAAAAATATCCTTTCACAGCTCTTTCATATATTAAGCAAGAAAATTTTAATCCAAATTTTGGGCAAACCAATTCTAAAAACCCTGAAAGCTACTAAAAAATATGAAAAAAATCAGCCGATTAGGTACAGTCATATTTTCTGTCGCGGAAAAAATCTGCCAAAGCTCATCCGTTACATATGAGTGGCCAAGTTCAGCAAAACAAAGAATCATTCAATCTTGTCGGCGTTACTTTTAATAATAACTAAACTGGCATAAACACATTACCTCCATAGCCAGCAGCTTTAAAAAAAGCTTGGATTCCTCTTTCGAGCCAGAAAGTATTTCTCTTTTTCCAATCTGTATACTCTGAATGTTTCCCAAAATCAGACCCTCTTTAGAAATTTTTCTCATGACTGGGGAATGGTGTCTTCTACAACTCTTAACATTCTTAATTCCATCCAAAGAAGAGCTGTTCGTCTTAAAAATGACCCCACCCCCACGCTCACAGAAAAGCTTCCCCTTCTTGCCCACCGACGAGCTGTGGGGGATCTGTCGCTCTTTATAGGTATGTTCACGGCCTATGCTCAGAGTAGTTGGCCAGTATAATTCCTCCTTTGGCAGCTCCCAACAGGGCAACACGCATCGCAACTTTTATGCATCCTTTTAAAGTTCAACTGGAGAACTTTCCGCTTTCTTCGTTCCCTCATCCTTAGAGTGCCTAGACTATGGAACCTGCTACCCGCAGAAGTTTTTTCTTCTCTTCTCAGTCTCCAAATATTTAAGCCCGTGTGAACAAACTCCTACTCCTACCTACCACACTTAAGAGACCCAGGGTATGTTAGTGCTTAGCCGTAGCCTTTGTGGACTGTCCAAAGATTTTAAAAAATTATGGAAGCATCAAGTTTTAATTTGGTTTTTACAATGTTGGTACATACCTAAAGTTTTGTTTTACATAGCTTTGAAGAGCAAATCAAGTAGCGGACGTCCCCCATTCTCGATACATTGAGTAAACCGATTTCTGGCGCGACAGCATAACTTCCTTTTTTGATCAGGGGCGATTTACAATGGCAGGCACTATCTCCCGATTTATCCGCTTGTGATTTTTTTCTATTGGGTTTTTTGAAATTCCGTGTTTATGTTAACCGTCCAAAGACCCTTCAAGATTTAAAGAACAACATCCAGGAAGAAATTGCCAACATAACGCCTGCTATGCTTGAAAGAGTCATGAGAAGCGCCAGAAATCGGTTTACTCAATGTATCGAGAATGGGGGACGTCACCTACGTGATTTGCTTTTCAAGGCTATGTAAAACAAAACTTTAGGTATGTACCAACATTGTAAAAACCAAATTAAAACTTTTTAATTTATACAATGCGTTTTATTAAGTTTTAAAAAAAGGAAGTCATGCTGCCACACCCTATATATTTAATTATTTGTATAACACCCTTTATAATGTTAATATTAATCTTGGTTTTTAGTTAATAACATAAAAACTCGATTTATAAGTAAAACGGATTTTAACTGTTAAAACAAATATTACACAGTTATGTATACACATAAATCATAGAATACAATAAGGTAGATTTCAATACAATTTAAATTATGATTGACAAAGGAGGGTCTTTCTTGTATTAACCGCAGTGGCAGCGGCTGTGTCAATATCCACACGTTCACAAACCTTATAGCGTGTTACATGCAAATTAGGCCACATTAATATGCGTATTTTGGGCACATCCTAAAGGCACCGTACACCAATTGTAGCAACATCTGCGTTTCTATTACCCTTTGGGGACTTGTTTAGTCAAACAAAGAATTTTTCACCGACATCGATGACAAAATTGACAGTTTCCAAGCTATGAAAGTCGACACGGATCAAAATTAGGCCCGTCTTTACAGACACGCTACTTTACATAGACCTTTGTTCCTTAATGCAGGACAATGGCTTGTAATTTCGGGCTATGTCAACTGTGGTTTGTAATTCGCATACGGACAAACAAGGTGTTCTTGAAATTGACGGTATTTAGCAAATTGACAGAATAAGTTTAGTGTATTATGCACAAGTCTCAAAAATTCGGTAGCTGAAAGTATAAGTATACATGAAGTACATCAATTTTATTTGGTATAAAAGGAGGTATACGATAATATATGGGTATAGCAGAACGTATTGTCGACATATGGGACGTATGAAATTTTAAACACGAGCCATTTTATTTTATTTAATTATAAATGAATATTTTAAAATTGTAGAAATATGCCTATTACAAAGTGAAATAGGCTAAAAACAGCATGTTTTAGCCTATTTTCTCACTCTTGCCAGAGACCTTAAAAAATATCCTAAAAATATTCTACATATGTCAAATTATCGGTAATGAAAAATCAAGCTGGACATATTTTTTAGTTTTCCGAAAAATGTCGAAAATCACACCTAATAAGGGGTTGATATGATGACGCAAAACTGAAATATATGAATAATATCAATACGAATAAAAGTAATTGTATTTATTCTATAAATAAAACCTTAAAATAGAAACTAATTTATTTTAATTTTAATGAGGGTATAATATAATTGAAAGTCCATCTTTAAATTCGCTAACGGGTTTAAATCATCCCCTAAATATAAAAAAAAAATAAAAATTACTTAAAAAAGTCTAGAAAAAACCAGTAGGATATTCTAAAATATTTAAAATTCAATCGTGTACCTCCCACTAGTATCTTTTTAAGGAAAACACCCCTGTACCGAGGGGGTGAACTAGCCTCAAACTTGATAACATACCAAAATATCATAGCAATATAGGAAAACTGTCGAATATTTTATTATAGGTCTTACTTTTTTTACGTTCGGGGATAGTTCACCCCTTCGTTACGGGGGTGGTTTTCTTATAGATACTGGTGAATAGTACACGATTTTAATTTCTAATAATTTAGAATATCTTGTGTGTTTTTTTCTAGATTTTTCAAGTCATTTTTGATTTTTTTCACATTTAGGGGATGATTGAACCCCCTTAGCGAGTTTAAAGGTGGACCTTTAACTATATTACGCCCTTATTAATATAAAAATAAATTATTTTGTATTTGTAAAATTTAGTTTTATATAAAAATACAATAAGAATCACCTTTATTTTTATTGATATTATTCATATATTTCAGTTTTGTTTCATCATATCAACCCCTAATTAGGAGTAATTTTCGATATTTTTCGAAAAACCGAAGAATATACTCATTTTGATATTTCATTACCAATAATTTGTCATATGAAGAGAATTTTTAGGATTTTTTTAAGGTCTTTGAAAGGGTAAGAAAATAGGATAACTTTGCGGTCACTCTTGCATGCAAATTAATAATGACTAATGACCAAAACTAAAAATAGGTGCGTTTAAAAAAAAAACATATACATACGAAAAGTCCATTTCAAATATTTATTACATATCATAGTTAGGTAGGTATAGAGCAACTAATTCTACAACTAGAACAGTTTTATAATAAATTGGCAGTTTGGACAAGAGAAAATTGACGCAAGACAAGATTTAAATGTTTTAATTAACTTCTATTGCCTGTAAAAAACAAATCTACCAAAACACTTATGAAAATCAAGGGCCAATTTCATAACCAAAAATCTCGTTCTGTAGAAAATTTTGTTTTACTCTTTTTTGACTTGGCATTTTTTTAACTGATATGTCTGTATTAACGTGTTTTTTCGTTAATACAGACAGTTTCTTTCACTAATACAGACAGTCAGTAAGACTTACCAAGTCAAAAAAAGAGCTGCATAAAATTGTGAACAGGTCTAATTTAGATCTCAGTACTTTAAGAGGCTCAGATTTTTGGATAGGAACTTGGCCCTTATTTTACATAAGTGATTTTAGTGGGATATCCTATCTTTTGTCTGAGTTCAATAAAAGAAAAAAATGAGGAGAATAATCTTATGCCTGTTGTTCTTCTTATATTAGTAGATACACCTTGCTCTGTAGGTAGAACCTAACCATTAGACTAATGCGGAAGTCGAAACTTGCTCATTTTAGTGTCCCTTAAATGGCGTCTGGTGTGAAGTCTAATAGGAATATGGCGATTATTTTTATTTACTTAATAAAATCCTGCCGGCATTTTAAATTCTAAGACAATTATGACATTAGATGGTCAGGTCAAATCGGACTGCAAAATTCTAAAATACCCCTTAAAAATACAATATTATGGCCCTGTTCCAGGGCATTCCGAGTAAAAATGTGCAGTTTTTAGAATTTTTACTTTACTTTTTTCTTTATACCTATTTACATACGAAATTTTAAGATTCTTCTCCCTTGGAAAGTGCCCCATAATTTTGATGAGTCAAACAATTAATTAGTCAGTCAGTCAGCAGAAAAATTGGGGATTTTCAAAATCGAATATCTCAGAAATGACTTGATATAACATTTGCAATATTTTTACAGGTAATAAGAATACTGAATTTACATACCAAATTTAATATTTTTATGTGAAACGAAACCGAAGTTATAATAGGGTAAAAATAGACCAAAACATTTTGTGTTATATACACACATTCCTGCGGTAGGCAGGAACTTGGCTATCTATCTTTAAGTAAAAGCCTCCTATAAACCCTTGAATTAAAATAATTGATGGGTTGGTAGGGGACTGCTACCTTTTAGCCAGACCTTGACTCTAATGTTTAGGGGTCCTTCAAGGACAATTACACTAATTTTTAAAGTGCCTCACAAACTTACTCAAAATTGTCCACCAGCTATCGGACCATATTATGTCGAATTAACTGGTGAAGTAAGAGTAACTAAAATACACCTATGGGACCAGGTAGTCTCTAAAATTATTGATAGTCTTATTGTTTACCTAATAAACTGGGCTTGACATTTTTTTTTTTAATCGTAACTTTAACACGTTGTTATATATACTCAGAATGTTTATTTTAGATTTATTATTTAATCAAACATTGTATTTGTTTTAAGTTGCATTGCATATTGCTTTAAATGGTAAAGCATGTAGTGTTAAAATGGAAATTTAAATTTCTAACAGAATATCTATTTAAAGAGATATTCTGTGGGACTAAAGGTGTTAGACAACGTTATGGTTTCAATAACACTAAAATCTTGGACTTTCATTCTCTGTATTTGTTTATTGGTCCACAACGTTTTGGTTAGTGATAATCTCCAACCGTTTTTAAGTGATACAAATAAAATAAATCAAACAAAAAAGTAATAATCATGTATTTATTCGGATTATCATAACCCATTACACAATAAGATGCTCATATACTATAAAATATGTATAAAGAACTTAAACTTACCAAAAATAAACCAAATTATCAAATGTAAAAAATGTCAATAAATAGTTCACACCAAAAATAAAAGCACAGCACAAATTTAATAATCCTTTAAAGTCCCTAATAACTTTAAAAAATAAAATAACACACTCAAGAACCCAAGAAAAACTTAATCAAAAAATAGAAAAGCTACAATTACTAGTTGACAAACATTAATCAGCTGATTCCATGCTGATTCTGGCGATTTCTTTTTTTTTTCAAATAGACTGACCCGAGCGAGCCAACTTAAAAATGATAGCCGGCATAAAACGTACTACCCAAATTTAAGGAAACGGAAGATTTCTAAGTGTATTTAATTAAATTATTGCTTTAATACGCTAGTCGAGAAGTGTGTTTTCTGCGAAAAATAGTTACAAGGCTTCGAAAAATACGAGCGATAGCTCATTCGACGCGGAATGCAAATCTTAGAAAGGAGTTTGGAGGATTTGTTCTGCCAATAAAAGATCAATTGTTATTAACAAAAAACGAAAAAAAAACAACCCTTTCAATTTTTCATGATAATTTAAGAACCATAAGAGATAGCGGAAATTGCAAAAAAGATCCTTGCTGACGGGGAAATTTCCAAAAAGAAAGTGCGAACTCGCGAAAGTCTAACTCTATTATTTATAATTTTAATTTAACGCTAAAAATGGGCCTCCGCGCGACCTATTTGGTTGCGCACTCGAAGTCAAAACCGAGTACGTCCCACTAAATAATTCTTTTTAAGGTAATAAATATTATTAAAAAAATAATAATAATAAAAAATATGGTGTATTTAGAACACTTTAGAGAATTTATTCCCGTTGAAAATTTAACTTTAAGTTAATTTAATCTACAATTTAGACAATTGTAAATTAAAAAAATAATGAAAAATCAAAGTAATATTGTCAAAGTTATAAAATTATTATAAACAAAGAATTAAAATTTATTAAATTTTTATGAAGTGATCTACTTAAGTATGGACATTAGAAGAGCTCCACAAAGCGAAAAATATTTACGACAATTATTTAAACATTTTTTTTTAATGTACAATGAAGACGAAATTTCTAAACAATTTTGTTAATTAACAATTGTCCAACTTGTTAAAAAATTAACTTTAAGTTAAATATTCGACGGCAGTAAATTCTCTAAAGTGTTCTGAATACACCATATATTTTTAAAATGTTTTAATTAATATTTAATATCCTAAAAATAATTATTTAGTGTGACGTACTCGGTTTTGATTCCAAGCGCGCAACCAAAAAGATCGCGCGGAGGCCCATTTTAAGCGTTAAATTAAAATTATAAATAATAGAGTTAGAGTTTCGGGAGTTGGGACTTTTTTTGGAAATTTCCTCCTTTTTAAGGATCTTGTTTGCAATTTCCGCTATCTTTTATGGTTTTTAAGTTATCATCAAAAATTAAAAAGTCTTAGTCTTGTTTTGTTTTTTGTTAATAACATTTTCAACTTTTATTGGCAGAAAAAATCCTTGAAACTCCTTTTTCAGATTTGCATTCCGCGTCGAATAAGCCATCGCTCATATTTTTTAAAACCTTCTAACTATTCACACTTCTCGACTAGACTATAAGTATTTCATAGTTACCATACAAAAGGTTTCAACGTTGAAAAAATTAGTTTTCATGACTTCCTAATAAAAGTGAAAAAGAAGAATTAAAATATAAAACCTTGGCCTTGCAAAGGAACACAATTCCAAAAGCATCATTTTTTTGCGTAAAAGGTATAAACTTTAGTTAAAAGGCCCAAGCCTTAACCTGACCACCACTATTACTTTTACCACTATACTACTACTATACTACTACTACATAAGCACTTGAATATTTGACCAAAGATTTAAAAAACAAACATATAAATACGGCATAAAGGTTTGTTAAAATATGGTTCTTGTTTTAAAATAAAATAGAAGAAAAAAATATTTTTTGAATTATACAATTTTACACTACTACACACTATTACAAAGTGATATATTTAAAAATTAATTTTACGATATTAGTACTTGCCAATGATAGTTATTTAACTGTTTCCTGGCAATAGGTTAGTAGATTATTATCATTTTAAATTTATTATTTATCTGCTATAACCAGCCTTGTCAAACATGCCAATTAGCCATACAATAAATGTGTTTAATAAGAACGTAATAAGTTTTTAAACCAATAATTTTATTACAATAATTTGAGTCACACATTTAATTGGAGTTAAATTTATTAATGATACTATTTATTTAATCCAAATAAAATAATAAGATAACATAACAAACGTATAAAACAAATTAACGTGTACTGGGTGTGATGAATATTCTGTTCGTTATGCCATAATACTTACTTATGCCTTGCTTTACCCTAGTTTGTAGCTATTAAAATTGTGAACCAAAAATAGTTCGTTACCTTTTATAGACTTTTATGGGGCAACTGCATCATCCTGAAAGCTAGTACCAGGAAATTTTGTCAATTAGAACCATACAAATATAGGTATTTTTTTTTATTTTAACAGTAAAATTTTATTTTTTACTAAACATATTTATTAAATCATTCGTTTATGGTTGCTTTACCTCCATTAGCCCTACTGGAACTTCAGGTCTTTTATAAATTCCCGTTCTTAATATGAATCAATAATCGAATGGTTGACTGGAACAACGTTGGATGTTGCAAAGTCATATTTGACAGGTGACCAGATTTAATAAGAGACTAATATTGCAGGAATACAATGTTATTATAAATTTATACATACAACAAGCCTCTTCATTCAACGTTGCTCCACAACCAAAAAATTGGTTTTTAAACCTATCCAGCACAGCCTAGCAGTGATTTCATTAACCTAACTTCATAAAAAAATGTGAAAAAGTCACATCTAACGTTGCTTCAGACCGACCATCACCTTATGCCAAAAATTGTCCTTTGATCGAACACTAGTTTACTTTTATTAAATTAGTAAAATAGCCCTTAATTTTACTTTTGTTTTAATACTGTTTTCTTATTTTAACATAACAAGGATAAAGCTAAAACTATAACAATAACAAATTATCCAAATATATTAAAGTGCAGTTCAAGCAACTTATTTAAAAATTACACAGGCTCACAAAAAAAGTGGTGTCTGCTGGGTGTTGGACTGGGATTTTCTGGCGTATTTTCTGCCGCTGAACACGAATCTGAACTCAAAATTGGGAGTCAAACAGCAAAAAATTGGGAAAACTCCAAAAAAACGACAGAGTACATTTACCGGCAGAAACTTGCTATCACGAAATGTTTGGACTACGACTAAACGATATAAACTATATAAGTTACAAAAATCATAAAAGAAAAAAAAAGCTTTTTAAATTATGTATAAAAGAGTTATATAACCATTTTTGATAACATAAATAATATATAAATATAAACAAAAAAGTAATTTTCACAAAAATTTCAGTCCAAAATAGGAGATTTTTTTTTATTAGGGTGAATTTTAGGTTTTTTTTATCATTTAAATCGAAGATCACTTAATATTTGCAGAAAAAATAAAAAAAAATCAAATTTTTTCCAGAGGTATACCTTAAAAAAATCCTGAAAATTCGGTTTTTTGATAATAACTCGAAAAATGTTGTATCTAGACAAAAAGGTTATATAACTTAAATTAAAGATCCTGTAAAAACACATAATTTTTTATTCAATAAAGTTTCTCGTATCTTTTATAGTTTTCAAGATATTGACGTATTAAATTAAAAAAAAAATCGTTAATATCTCAAATTACGCCTCTTCTCGATTATTTGCTATTTGACCCCTAATTTTGACTTAAGATTCGTGATAAGCAAAAAAAAAGTACTTCAGAAAATCCTAGTCCGACACCTAGCACACATCACTTTTTTTTGTGGGCCTGTTAGTAATAGTTACATTACATATTATAAATTTTTATTAAATAACTATCGGAAATATCTTTCCTCTTTAATTTAAAGAACATTAAGTTGTTCCATTATTTAAGACATTACTATTTTCTGTAAAAATATTTTTTTTAAATTTTCATTTCTCCACATAGTAAAGAATATTCGATATTATATTTTTGCATATAACACAATTATTCTATTGGTAAATTGTCAATTTTCTTCCAGTGTGACGATATGTTGTAACATATGAGGACTGATAAAATTAGGCTTTATTCCTTAGTGTTACGTTTTGAAGTGTATTATATATTTTAAGGCTAACTGTGACAAAATAGTAAATAACTACTTACACTTACAATTGTGTTT
>JAHBCN010006471.1:0-48628 GCA_019359885.1 Listronotus oregonensis | reverse complement strand
TTTTTTTAAAAAAACTCTATGAGGGTGGCACGGCTAATATTTATATTGGTTTCGTCTTCGTCTAGCTTTTTTTCAGTTTATTCAAGGTAGGAATAACTCTGCTTTCATAAAGACAATATACTTTCCTTCTTATTAGGTCCTAATTACTATTGTCTATTCGGTAAGACTGAAAATCACTACGTTTTTTTCTTTTGTTCAATTCTTCACTAATAATAATAACCTTTTTCGATGATATTGGAGTTTTTGTAAGTAAACAGGTTTCTTTTAAAGCTTCTTGTTTAATTAGACCTCAACTAATTAAAGTTTCATACACATTTTTCACAACCTGTTTTGCATCTAATGACAAATGATTTCGACGCGACATAGTTATATTCTCGTAAAACAACTTTTTCGAATTGCACAGTAAAAACGGTTATTCAACACTGCCACTAAAATATTACCCAAAATATTTATATGCCTAATGGTTAATACTCAAGAAATACCTGGACCACCCCTGCCCTTATGAACAAATGGGTTTACCCAATAACAATAGGTAATAAAATCGTTAAAGGTTTATTGGGGTATGGTCCGTCAAAAGCCATAACGATATAATTTGAGACAGGCTCTACCTGCTACTGTTAGTAGTAAAACTCAATATAGTTTGAGTACCCGCATGTAGGTCCGGACTTCAAATTTTCTTTATTTATTATCGTACCTACTTTTCGGTATATTATATGTGGGTTATAGGCAAATTGCAGGTGTTGAATATAAAGCAGGGTCTCTTCGTCTTAGTTCATCAGTCGTTTGGAGTTTGTCAAGTTATTTTCGTGTGTTATTAAGCATCCAAAATAGCTAACCGAAACTATAAATATTAGTAGGTAATCAGGACCTGTACCCTTTCAAAACGTGCGATGCCTACACAATAGATATTTGTCAGGCAACCTATTTATGGTTGGGTTTTCCACCGAGGGTTGTAATTGTAAATCTTATTGCAGTCAAGAAATCAACGAATTATTGTGAAACGTTTCATACCATAGTTGGTTTGACGTCATTATTTTCTCATCCGAAATTGGTTGGTAGGAATTTTACACACCAAAGTAGGGTATCAAAACAGGCCGAGATCGCCTTAGATTGCTTATGCTTTGGATTTGTCATATTTTATATTCTTTTTCTCGGCACATTGAATATGTGTAAAAAAAACAAGCTTTTCTAGGCGTTGCCTTTTCTAACCATTACAGTTTAAAACGAGTCAAAGTTAGTCAACAGGCTTAACAAAACATTTATTTAATTTGTTTTTTATTTTAAACTGGTTCTTAAGGCACTGTTATCTTGTTAATTACACATCATATACATGGTACATTAAAATATTTAAATAAAAAGCAAATATAGATAAACAAACATAAAATGCTTAGGCAAATTAAAAGATTAAGATAAGCTAGTAACAGCCCAGAAACAAAATGTTTTTACCAAGAATCGAACAAAAAAAAATAGATATAAATATTTTATATATTAGTGGTATCTGGTTGGTAATATGTGTAATTGGTAGGCGTTAGCAACAGTTAGTAAATACCTCACTCAAGTTACTTTTAATAGTACCCTGGATAACCAGTATGGTATAAAATATTATTTTTATTTGATTAAATGTACATAAACAATAAAAATTATTTACCTATAATAAAAAAAAAACATTTTTCAGGTCACGTGGGGATTTATTTTATTATACAGAGTCTAAACGTAATCTATATACATAATATGTTTGTAATGTGTGAACATTACTAAAAAAAAAATAAAAGTCGACCTGGCAATATTTCAACAAAGGTTTAGGGCATAAGTAATAACCTATCGTGAGTGTCTTCTTCCCTGGAAGCCGTCTAGATTTTCGACCGGAGGCGGCGCAGTTTCTTGGGCTTTTTGTGCCTTATTTCCCATTATCATTTATACCAATCCTCCCAGTAGTCTTGTTCCCTCTACGAGTCTGTATAACCCCGAGATAAGTTGGTTGATATATTCCTGTGGGCTTATTTTCGGTTGCCCAAATAATGCCTGTCTGTTGTGATATCCTGTGCGAATGTGAACGCTTTACATTCGCACAGAATATGGTAGGCTCTTTCTTCCCTCACGTCCCACATTCTGCAACTTGGATCCCCATAGTTTATTATCGTGCCCTGTTAGCAGCACCATTTTTATGCGAAGTATTTTCCCACTTTGTTTAAGTAGTCCTTTTTTCGTTCTTTAGGATGAGCCCCTTATGAAGAAGCTTTTTCCACGTCTTATTCTACTGAGGCTCCCTCAGTATTCCTTGTGTTCCTGGTTTGCCCTCGTGCGGTGGTTTTGGTCACTTCAATGGCAAGTTCATGGTTTAAGGCTTTTACAAGGATAAAGAGATTTGGAAGTTCAGACAAAGAGGGGCCTCTCCAGATTTACTTGAAAAGGGCTAAGTGAAAATGACACTTTGTGTTGCTCTGTTGAAAGATTTTTTCTTGCTATTTTTTTCGAGTACAAAGAATGGAAATACCAAAAAGAAGAACAGTCCTTTGAGCGCGTCAGTGGACGAGGGGAGGGGGAGTGTGTATTACCCTGCGCTTATTTTTCAAATCGGACTTAAATACCGAAAAATTAATATTAAGAGTGTCATTATGTCATTAACAAAATTGTAAAAATATTAGTAAAAAACATCATTATTGTGAAAAGAAAATAGGGTAATTGTCTAGAAAGTGGTCGCAACTCCTATTTTGACCAAATTTGGTATACGGGTTTTTTTTGGGCGCTGATCACGAATCTGAAAACCTTTTTTGGCAGAAACGTTTCGTTTTCGAGATATCCATCATGAAACTTGAAAATCAAACTAACCCATTTACACTATTCCTCCTTCTTTTTGTACAGAATTATTGATTTTTACATTAAATTGGAACACAATAGTTAATAAACACCTTTTAAAAACTTGTTTTTATATTTATTTTATACCTATTTTTTATTTAATTGTAAAAATTCACTTTCAGGTATACAATAGAGAATTTTTAAGCAAACATGGCCGCCCCGTTTGACAGTGATACTTGGCAATTTAATGAAGAAAAAGGTGTAAAATAAACATAAAAAAGGTTTATAAAAGGTGTTTATAAAATATTGTGTGCCAGTTTAGTGTACAAATCAAGAATTGTGTACAAAAAGAAGGGGGAATATAGTGTAAATGAGGTTAGTTTATCTTCAAATTTGATTATGGATATCTCGAAAACGAAACGTTTCCACCAAATAACCCCCGTATGCCAAATTTGGTCAAAATCGGAGTTGCAGCCACTTTCTAGAGAATTACCGAAAATAGTGTCGGTACTGTGCTTTGAGCAGGGTAGGCTTTTTAAAATTTTTTATCTAAAAAGTGAAAACATGCGACCACATCAAATATATACCAGATTGATGAAATTGGGCTCAACGGGAACACTTTGGTTAAAGTCTAAGGATATTCAAGAAAGTCCGCTCACTCAAGCGTGCTGCGTGCTAACACATTTAAATTTATTCGTTAAAAACTTATTTTGGCATACATTTTAATAGTAATACCATTGAATAAAAATTATAGGTGGCTATGAAAAACAATTTATTGACATTAGAGTTTCCTAATAACATTAATTATTACCTAGAAATTGGTTTAATTTACCCAAATGTTAGCCAAAAGTATTAAAAATTTAAAATTAGGTTTATTAAACATTTAAAGGTTTTTCTTAAATTAATTCAATTTAATTAATAAATAATAATAATTTACTAGAATTTTTATAATACGTCAAAATAAGATTTTGTGAGTTAAAGAAACTTCCAATGTCAATAAATAATTGTTTTTCATAGCCACCTATCATTTTTATTCAATGATATTACTATTAAAATAGATGCCAAAATGAGTTTTCAACGAAAAACTTTTAATGTGTTGGGAATTCCGATAGGGTTATAATTAGAAAAATGTTTCTTTTTTAATTCTGCATCTAACGATCCAAAAATGTACAGGGGCTCATATTTAAAATAAGCGACTAATATAACGTTACTTAATAAGTTCCTTGTTTAATTCTATAAATCAAGCACTATTGGTATTTTTATTAATTTTTAAATTCAATGGTGCAAAACAGTTTTTTTAATTTTTTTTCTCTAAAATTACTGAACCGATGTGGACAAAATTTAAGAGGAAGATAGATAACTACAGGAGGTACCTAAATATACTAAAAATACACAGTGTTCTATTTAAAAAAATGCACCATCGTGACGTCACACTTTATATATATATATATATATATATATATATATATATATATATATATATATATATATATATATATATATATATATATATATATATATGCGAAATTAAAGGAGTAAGAGGACTTTATTAGAATATCCTTAGACTATGCTTCAGTAAAGAAAATGTTTGATTTTTAATTTGCAAAAAGTTGGTTTTTTGGGAGGCCCGCTTCCATAGAAAATTTAAAAAAATATATTTTTGTTAATTTAAAAAAAATTAATAAACAAAATAAAGGACTTTTAACAACTTTTATAACGTGACCTTATTAAGTATCTATACATACAAGAAGGGCTCCCAGAAGCAAAAAATTGATAGAGCAACCATTTAAACATTTTTCATTGTCTTTAATGAAAATGGACGTCGGAAAAAAATTGTTAATTAACAATAGCCCGATTTGTTGAAAACTAATCTTAAAACTTTGTTCCAATGGAAATATATTTATTTAAGTATATATATAACCACCTATTTTTTAATGAGTTTTTAATACTCAAAAAAAAAATCCGTGGCGTACTCGCGTTATGAGGCGGCGCGAGCATTCTGTAGAGGTAGCGCGGAGCCCTATTTTCAGTGTTCAATTAAAATTATAAATATTGGAGATAGAGTTCCAAAATTTGGGACCCTCTTATTTATTTTTTTTCTCTTTAGAAAGCTTTTTTAAAATTTTCTAATTTTTATTAGTTTCGAAGTTATTAACTAAAAACGACAAGACTTTTATTCAACTTAATTTGTTAATACCTTGTTAATAACTTATAAAATTTTCCGCGTGCTGAAAAATTTTTCAAATACATTTTTCTAATCCAATAAGCTATCCGCTCATTTTATTACGAGCTTTATCTCGAATTAACATGTTTTTGAACTTGTTGGCCAAACCATAAGGACCAATAAAAGCTTTTAGTTAGTTACATACAGTTACAGTTTTCCTTACGCGAGCGATTAACAATTATCTTCTAATTTTATTAATTCTAAATACTTCACGGAAGATCGATGTCAATATACAACTAGTTTTATTTACGTTTCTAACGTGTTCTTTTTATGGACTACCTATTTTATACGGTCGTTTATAAGAGCCTAGACAACCATTTTTCTCCTGCTTACGTTTTCCTTATAAAGACAATTCTACAAATGGCTTTTCTTTTGTTTTTCTCTGCAGGATCATTATATCTTTAATGAGAGATTTAATCTTTTACAATTACATATCATGACCATTTTTGCTCGGTACGAGTTTGTCCATACATTATGCCGATTGTTTCTGAATTATGTGATGGACATAAAAGATTTATTATTGAATAAAAATAGACACAGAAAGAACTGCGAAAGAAACGATTGCTAAGTTACTACACAGTTACCTTTGAATAAACTGTAATTTTAGATGTGTTACATGGACTTTTGAAAATAGTAATATTTGAAAGAGCAAGTATTTTATACTAGGTGTTAAAAACATATTTAAGGGAGTGATTTCTCAGGTTGTTTTATAAGCATAGGTCCGGAAATGTATTGATTCTAGTAATGAAAAATTTCCGGAAATATATATTTGGAAATACTTTCGGAAATATATCAGGAAACTTTGAAAATATATGAAAATATTGGAAATATAGAAAAAAAATAACAAAACGCAAAAAAATAAACATTTAAATGTGTCATAGGTAATAGCATAAATGGTCATATTTGGTCGGATATTTACAAAGGCGTAGCTTGAGTGACTTTGAGAAACGAGTTAAATTTTCGAAGTATTTAAAACCAGACAAAAAATATCTGCAAAATCTAAGTGCGAATGTTATTTGGTAAGACAATTGCGCGAATGAAACAAAGTTTAAAGCAAAATAATAATTAATCAACAATATGAAATACAGTCGCTACTGAGGTAACAATGGAAGACACGACTGTTAAACCGTAAACTTACCGATTTTTGTAGCCAATAACTTTTTTCCTTTTATCAAAGGTAAAACGCAAAATACAATAATATAAATAAAACGTTAAGTATTATACGAAAAAAAAAACAGTTTAAATTTCTAAAAAAGTAATTACACACGACCACGAGACATAAATCATGCAACTTCTTCTCTTCTTTCTCCTTCTTCTTCCCTTGGTGTCATCTAAATTTACCATCGGAAGCAGCGCAGCGTCTTGGGTTTTTTGTGCCTAATTTCCCATTACCTTTTATACCAATCCTCCCATAAGTCTTGTTCCTTCTACAAGCCTGTATAACCTCGAGACTGGTTGGTTGATATATTCCTGTTGGCTCATTTTCAGTTGCCCAAATAATGCCCTGTGGTTCAAAGCTTTACTTACATTCGTACAGGATATGGTAGACTGTTTCTTCCGCACATTCTGCAACTTAAGTCCCCATTACATGAGCCTATCTTGTGTAGGTGTCCTAAGCCCTCTAGATTTCTCCTTTTGTTGAAGGCGACTATGACTGATTTGGAAGGGCTTATATTTAATCCCCCATTTCTCTTCCATTAGGTAACTAAATTTAGGACCATGCTGCATTTTATCCCTAACAGTGTTGTTAAATTTACCTTGGGCCATAATGACAAGATTGTCCGCGTATCCCAATGTTTGGTGCCCTTTGAGTTGACGGACATTTAGTAAGTCGTCCATGACATGGTTCCATAGCTGTGGGGACAGAACTCCCTCTGCGGACTTCCTTGCTCAAACCGAGTTACAAGAGTTTCTTCAAGAATTAAAGTATATACTGATCTGCTCTTAAGCATGCAGTTTATCCACCTGCAGCTTTTTGCGTCGATTCCTCTACGCCTTGACGCGTTTGAGATAGATGTAAGGGACGTGTTGTGGTTAGCATATTCTTTTTCTTCTCTCTCTTCTCTACAAGCTCATGTAATGCTGTCTTGTGAACTTACCTGCTGTGTATGCATGTATGTTCTTGTGTCTGTTCGTAAATGCCACGGACGTAGCTATAGCTTTGACAAGGAAGGGGTCCCCAAAGAGGAAATTGATGCTCTACTAGAAAAAGCAAGTTCCCAAGGCTGGTAAGATACTCAATCTTAATCCATTCCTAAATGCTGATGGGATTCTTCGTGTCGGGGGAAGGCTGCAGAAATCGCCTCTGTCATTTAACTTCAAACACCCTGCGATTTTGCATTCTCATAGTCACCTTAGCAAATTGGTTATTAATGATGCTCATTGGAAAACCCTACACGGCGGAAACCAGCTAACATTAGCATACATTCGGCAAATGTATTGGATCGTCAATGGGAAAAGAACAGTTAAAACTAACATTGGAAAATGCATAAACTCTATTCGATTTAAGGCCCAGACAGCCGAGCAATTAATGGGACAACTTCCGATAACCCGAGTTACACCATTACAACCATTTTTGCACTCTGGAGTTGACTACGCTGGACCATTACAAATCAAGACGTCCAAGGGTAGAGGCAATAAAAGTTACGAAGGTCCACATTGTCTTTTGACAAAAGTTGATTGGGCTTTGGTCTCTCTTTCTTAGAAAAAAAACTCAAAAGAGATACCCCATTTGTTCGTTTTATACTTTATAAAAGCGACACTTCTTTCTGTATTATAACAATTGCGAAACGAGAAGAGACAAAATAGACTAGACTAGCTTGGTTTGGTGCGCGCCGCAAAAGCGCGGGCGGCGGCGGTGGTGGGGGCAGTGCCCATTCCCCCGCTCCCCGCACTGCGGCAGACTAAGCAACTATCGTTTTCTACAATCGGTGTGGTGCATGTAATTTTTTTCTGTTGGACAAGTAGGATGAATATGAATGGGGGTCCGGACCCCCAAACCCCCCTTATATACGTCCGTGGTAAATGCGTTCTTCCTAATGTGCCTAATCTTAAGCACGAACGACATCAGACTTATTGGTCTCAAAAATTTTGCCCCATTCTGTCCGGTTTTTCCAGGTTTGGAGATGAATGCTACTCTGATTAGTCTCCGAGTTGTTGGTATATAGCCCAGAGCTAGTATTATGCAACTTGATCAAGAGGCGTATCATCGGTATCATTCACACCTTTAATATTGTATTCAGCATCAATGCCGTCTTCAAGGGAGTGCAATTTAACTTTTTCTAAAGCAAGCAATAGCAAACAAACAATAATCGATAAATCCCCGAGATCGAGATTTTATTGGTAATCGTAATAATATACGTCCTTTTTCGGAAATTATTTTTTTAGGGTAAAATTTGTGCTGCACAAACGTATAAGAAATATATAGAGCTATTTGAAAGTTGGATTATTTATTATCTTCCCTTACCCATATTATTGGAAATACCACAAAAAGTTCTTAACCAAACTGATGCAGAATTTTTAGAGTTTTTGCTGATTTTATTAAAATTGTACATAATACTAGCTAATTTTGGAGAAAAATAGGTTTTTTTCATCAACCGTTGCGGTTGCGCCATCTGGCGGTAGTGTTGAAACTTGAAATTACTTTCCAGCTCTTTCTCTTGGCCATTTTTACTATTTTTTTTTCAAACGATGTACGATATACTTATTTTCCTAATAAGTGCGCAAAGTGATACTTTTCCGCACGCTAAAGCAGTTAGACGAACGACGCGAAGCGGAGTTCGGATAAGCTTTAAGTTCGGAAAAGTTACTTTGCGCAAGTATTAGGAACAATACTTTTTGTACTTGCGAATACTTTTTCTACGAGCGTTTTATTAAAGAATATGATTATTAGAATTATACGAATATTTTGGTAAAAGACTAAAAATCCAAAGTAAATAATTAAATTTTTATTTTAACTGATTATACAAAAAAAACTATTATTAATTATTATTAACAATATTAATGGTAAAAGTACAATTAGTTGCATGTTGAAGGTTTATGGCCGATTTCAAATGATTTCTTAGGAACATCGATGATGGTTCGCTGCTCGATGTTAAGACGAAATCTTGTGTTTTAGCTGATTGAACAGCGTCTGTAGAACAGGACATTTCATCTGGCTTCTTGAGAGTTTTTGGCTTGTTGCAGTTTAATTTTTTTTTACTTAACCCCTTTTTGTAGCCTGTTGATTCTTTAATGTATCCCTCGGCTACCGTTGTCGATTTCCAACCGCCCAACGGCTTTATATCTATGAGTATTCGGCAACTTTAAAAATGCTGCTATCTCAGAAGGCATCTTCCCAAAAGTATTGATCCCAACGCATTGTTGTGTGCAAGTTTCCTTTTGAAATATACGAAAAACCGTTGATGTGTTGTCGGTGGCCGTAATGCTGTATACTTCCGATATAAGAACAAATACTTTCCGTCGTTGATCTCTTCAGACAGGACGAAAGTACGTGAGGTATAGTTTTTTGCGTCTGGAATTTTCACAACAATTAGGTTGCCTTTGTCCTCGATGTCGGATGTTTTCATTTTTGCGAGTTCTCCTCGTCTGCAGGCGCCAGCAAGTCCGAAAATGGTCGCAATTTTTATCAAAAGATATATTTCATCAGGTGCTTCATTAATAAATGTAGATATTTCTTCTTTTCAAAAAATCCTTAACTTTTTTGGCCGAAAGCCTACATTTTGTTTCTTAATAAATGCTGCTAACTTATAAAACTTGCCGATATCTACATTTTCCTTGATATTTAATAGTATATTACATACCGAGGTGGTAAGAAGCCCATTACACACGATTTCGAAAATTACGGTACGAGCGCGAGCGAGTACCGTAATTCGAAAGAGTGTGTAATGACTTACCCTCGAGTTGTGTACTATACTTTTCTACGACTTTATGTTTAGTTTTTTATAAATAAAAGCAGAAGATTGTGTAAACTTTAAGTAACTTTATTTTAAAAGAAAAAACAAAAAAATTGTATTGAAAAATGTACTGATTTACAATAAGGAAATAAAAAATATAAAACTATTTGTTGTTAAAATTAATGGTAAAATTTTGACAATTTTTTATTATAATGGGAGCAACTGATTTTTCCATTATGTTGGTGTTCATTGTCATAGGATGTGTTGGAATATATTGTGTTGTTTCCTCCTGGTCTGGAGGTAATGTGGATGTGGTTGGTAAATTGTTTTCAACAGACTGTAAGATTCTGTTAGAAGTTATTGTTTTGTTTAAAATAGATTCGTCCACATAGCTTTCCGCCACAGTAGAAGATTTCCATCCACCATGTCTCTTTAACGCCATTAAGTCACCCCCGGCGTCGATTAAAATTGTAGCAGAAGTTCTTCGGAAACAGTGTCCTGTGTATAAGGCAGCATTGGGTAGTTTCAAATACTCTGCAATATTTTTTGGCACTGCTCCTAACTTATTAATGTCAACTACTTGTCGTGTTATTTTGCCTTTTTGAGAGTTTAAGAAAAATTGTTGAATATGTGTGTCTTCAATTAATTTTCAATTTCTATATATTTTTTACATATACCATAAAATTTTCCGGAAATTATAAAGGAACGTGGTATTTTCGTTTTTGTATCAGGAATCCTTATAATAAGTGTGTTTCCAGTGTCTTCAATATCGGTTGTTTTTATATTCTTTAACTCTTGCTTTCTACAAGCTCCAGAAATTCCAATAATTAAAACTACTTTTATAAACAAAAAATCCTGATCCGGTGCTTCATTTAAAAATTTGTTTATATCGGCTGCGGTGAGTGTCTTGGATTTTTTACTCTTGTAGCCATCTGATTTTCTCTTCAAATAGGCTCGTAATTTATGATAATTTTCAATGTTGATGTTGTGTTTTATATTTAAATTAGTGCGTAGCATAGAATAAATAGCCCAAAGTGAAGAAGATTTAAAGGTTTTTGTTAAATTATCGAAATATGCTAATAAAATATTTTCTGAGTAGGTACTCACATAGTTATCGGTACACCAGTCCATAAATTTTTGATATACTTTTTCATACCTCTCCCTGGATTTTTCTGGCAATAAATTGTTAGTTGCAGAAGCAGCTTGCAATGCAATTTCTGGTGGCGTTGCCACAATCTCAGTATCGGAGTCACTCATATTTTACTAATATAACCAAAAATAATTTCCAGATTAAAAATTTTAACGTCAAAAATCGTCTCTGGTAATACAAACATTTGCGTTGTCAAGGCGATGCTATTTGTTTCATAGCCAGCTTTACGTAAAATCTATTGAAAGTTTTCAAGATTTTGGGGCTCGCGGCTAATGCGATTGTGGAACTGTTACGTAATATATATATTACGTAACTGCCCTTACGCACAGTTTGGCTTCTTACAGTATAGTGTTTGTAATTAGAGATTTACTGATAAAGTAGACGGTGTGTAATTAGGTTCTTACTAATATAGGAGTAGAAAAAACACTTTTTCTACTCCTATATTAAGAACAATTACACCGTCTATACGTAATCTAATTAAAACACTAACTGTAGAAAAACTGTGCAGTTACGTAATATATATATATATTACGTAACAGTTCCCAATCTTACGAGCCCAAAATCTTGAAAACTTTCAATAGATTTTACGTAAAGCGCTATGAACAAATAGCATCGCCTTGACAACGCAAATGTTTGTATTATTATTTGTATTGTTACTTAAAGTTTACATAATCTTCTGCTTTTATTTATAAAAAAACTAAACATAAAGTCGTAGAAAAAGTATAGTACACTACTCGAGTGGTAAGCACATTACAGACTCTTTCGAATTACGGTACTCGCTCACGCTCGTACCGTAATTTTCGAAATCGTGTGTAATGGGCTTCTTACCACTCTCGGTATGTAATATACTATTTCAGCATGGAGTATTTCGACCATAAAGTATTTGGACTAAATTCCTTGCTTAATTTGAGAAAATAGGCTAAAAGTACCTCCTCTTTCAAAGTTCTAACGCCTTTTTCTTCACACCATGTTTCAAAGGAATTATACTGTTTCTCGTACTTTTCTTTTGATTTTGCCGGCAGGAGCAACTTAGAGTTGGCCAAACTTGCAGCTTTTAAAACATCGTCTGGAAATTCTTCCTCCATTCTTAGAAACTTATTTTAAACTTTTTACCAAATTTTATGATGCTTTCGTGACATAAGAAAATGTTTGTACTTGGTTGCTGCAGCAACAAGAAAATTGATATGGGATATTTACTAAGCGCCAAATGTATTTAAAATTCAATAAAGCACAATAAAATAATATGTAGAACCCTTTTTTTTAAATATTATTTCATCCAGAAGTTATTTAATACATTAAAAAATCGACCATAAATACGTGCGCAAAGTTAAACTTTGCGCACGCAAGTAGAAAAAATAGTTTCCTAAATACAGCCGGCGTCCTTTCTTATTTGGACACCCGGCGCTTTACAAAAATCAAATTTAATAAAATCAATTTTTTAAAAATATTAATGTATAGAACCCCTTAAGGGTTCCCGTCCCTTTGATACCAATGGACTTAATATTTTTAATCCAGTTAGGTAGGACCCCTTATTACCACAAATAACGCTACCAGTGGTAAATAAGTACTATCATATAAAATATAAAAATAAGATTTCATATTATACACGAAATATTAAAAAAATGTCTTTTTTTTATAACTTTGACAGCAATTTTTTAGGCAACCCATACGCGATACTTTTGTTTACATATTGTATTTGATAAAATAGCTATTTATGTATCAAGGGCGTTACTGGGACTATAATGCCCTGAAGGTCGAAAAAGCCCGAGGGCCTCTGGCCCGAGGGCTAGATTTCGACCTGATGGGCATTATAGCCCAGTAAAGCCCGTGGTGCATACAATGCTTTATGTTTTACCCAAAAAAGAGTTTTTCAATGACTAATTACATTATTTATTCGCAATATAAAAAATAAGTTGCACCTGTACCTGTATACGTAAGTAGATAATGACTGGTGTTAAGTTTGACTTTGATGTTTCTGTCAGTTAGTCAGTTGGCATTTTTTATTTAACGATAGCGACCGAAAATCTTTTGCCAGTTACATCAAGGCAACAGTATGATCGGGAGTATGGCATATTTGGTATTTGGAAAGATGCGAACGCAATTCTTCAAATAACCGAAAACGTTTTAATGGCATATTTCCAGGAACTGGTAAGTTATTGATTTTATTTTAATACATATGTTTAACAAACTTTATTATTTTTAGTCGGAAAAATACAGTCCGAACTCTCTCTGGACCAAGTATTCCACCCTAAGGTCTACGTTGATGGTCTATGAAAATATAGACATTTCGCAATACCATCGTCTCATATCTCTTTTAAAAGTTAAGTCGAAAGGATACGTCCCGAAGAAGTCTAAAGTTTTGGAAGGAGAACAAATATTAAAATTTATTAAGAAGGCTCCTGATGATATCTACTTGGTACACAAAGTCATATTGGTAATGGGTGTTTTTGGAGGTTTAAGACGAGTTGAGTTGGTCAAAATGACCATTGATGACATGGAAGATAGAGGAACAGTCTTGGTTATAAAGGTACCAGAAACTAAAACTTCAACTTCAAAAAGTTTTACTATCATTGAAGAAGATTTAGGCGCTTTAAATTTAATAAAAAAGTACACAACATTAAGACCAGCTGGAATAAAGGAGCGAAGATTCTTTCTTACCTATAGAAAGGGTCGATGTACAGTACAACCCATTGGAAAAAATACCATAGGAAGCGTCCCAACATTGATCGCAAAATTTTTAAAACTGGATAATGCAGAAGCTTACATCGGCCACTGTTTGCGTCGCACATCGTCAACTTTACTTGTTGAGGCAGGTGCTTCGTTTGAAACGCTAAAACAACATGGGAAATGGAAAAGCTCTTCAGTAGCTGAAGGATATATAGAAGAAAGTATTTCATCCAAAAACAAAGTAGCCAAAATGATTGCCAATTCAGTTAATTCCGTGGTTAATTCCGTATCGACTATTGAAAATTCTTTAATGGACTGTTCTTCTATACAAAATAGCGTTAGTGCTACCACCGCTGCTACCATCACAAAAAACACCGACCATTCTATAGTGGGATCAGCTACATTTTCCGGGACATTTCAAAATTGTAATTTTTATTTTGGAAATAAAGTTTAATTTTTAGTATTGTTTAAAGAAAAAATTATTTTTTGTATAAACTTGATCTTTATTGTGAGAGAAATAAAATTGGATAAGCAATAAAATTTCCATATTAGCGCATTAGGGCATTATAAGCGGGCATTATCATAATGCCCGCTTATAATGCCCTAGGTGTGATAGCAGGTATTATTGCTATCATAACATATTCCGTTTCTAAGGTATTATAGATCAATAATAGATAGGTAAAACATAAAGTAATTTTCATTGGGTTGGCAGATGGGAGGAGGTCGTCTATAATTCGGGTCTTAGAATAAAAGACTTTAAGTAAAAAGTCAAGACACTGTTAGCCCAATCAAATTGTCATTTAAATTAGGGCCCAAGTAAGCATAAAATAGGCTATTTAGTTTTATTGTTTTAATTAGTCTATTAGGGTGCTAATAACAGTAATCTGTGGTTTCCCACCAAAATTTTTGATGGGAGAACTTTTGACAGCCCACAAACCACGAATTTTTGGACTTTTTTCAGTTTTTTTGATATATCTCGGAAACTAATAGTCCTATCGTTTTGTTTATTTTGTACTTTTTAAAAAAGCACTAAATTTCCCACAATTATCATTAACTAAAGTCTCGTCTAACTCTAACAGCAAGCGAGCTACAGCCCGTCAAAAATTGTCTATTTTTGCCAACATTGCAAAAAAATCACCAAATCCTCCTATTAACTTTATTTTATTTTATTTATTTTAAATAATATACGGGATGCCCCATTTATAAAATAACATTCTTAAAATAACATAACAGTTATAACTATTTAGCAATAATAAATTAACTAAGTCTATGTCCCAGCAAAATAACATCATCACCTGGAATGTAAAATACTGTTACGGTATCTAACAAATGAGCCTCGAAGGGATCAATCTCAGGGTAAGCATTCAGTAGCGCAAGGCCACGGTTGAGAGGAGAATGACTCCCATAATTAGTTCTATGGACAGGCATAGAGAAAACTTCATTCTTTCTAAGAGTTCGGTGTGGTACCTTAAGGGGATTTGACTAAGAAGTTGGGGACAGTCGATATGACCGTTAATTAATTTATAAATGAAGTACAAGTCAGAAAATCTTCTTCTGTCCTCAAGTGATGGAAGATTAAGGTACAGTTGGACATCTTCAATTCTATCTATCCTATGAAGTTTATAGGCACAGTATTTTATAAACTTCCGTTGAACTCTCTCAAGTTGGTCCTTATAGATGTTGTAAAATGGTGACCAAACAACCGAAGTATATTCCAAATGGGATCTCACAAAAGAGACATACAGCAAACGAAGTGTGCTCACAGACAGATCACCACCAACTCTGAAAATGAAGCCCAACATTCGATAAGCTTTACCTGTTATGTACCTCAAATGTTCCCTAAAGAGATTTCAGAGTCGAAATAAATCCCCAAGTCCCGAACTGAATCCACAGCACTTAGCTCTTGATCCCTAATTTTATAAGCCGTCGCCTCATACTTTTTGTTGTGTTTGAAAAAGCTTATAGAAGAGCACTTAGCAGCGTTTAGGGATAATCCATTAAGCTCAGACCATCCAGCAAAGAAATTTAGAGACTCTTGAAGTATTCTAGAGTCTCGTAGTCATCAACAATTCGAAACAGTTTCAAATCGTCAGCATAAAGCAAATAATCACAGTCCCCAATGTAATTTTCAATATCACAAAGAAACAAGTTAAACAACATAGGGGCACAGTGGCCACCCTGAGGCACTCCAGAGGTTACGACAATGCTACCCGATTCAAAATTTCCTATCCTAACCTTCTGAGTTCTTCCAATTAACATTCCACTGTTTTATCACTAAATCCTATCGCCCGAAGCTTGGCTACAAGCAAGTTATGATTCACCCTGTCAAATGCCCTAGAGAAGTCCGTATAGACCGCATCCACCTGGTGTCCTCTCTCCAGTGCATTCAGAAGGGCTGTCTCATACGATACCAAGTTAGAAATAGTAGACCTGCCGCCAACAAAACCATGCTGACGAGTGTCGATGAATTGTTTACATTTCCAGCTTAGTTGATCATATACAAGGCTGTCAAATAGTTTGGGAATCGCAGATTGCTTGGAAATGCTCCTATAATTATTTACATATTCCCTCTCCCCTGATTTAAAAATAGGAATTATAAAGCTTTCCCTTCAGATCCCTGGAAGCTCACCTTCTAATAGTGACTTATTAAATAATAGCCATAGTGGTCTTGAAATGCTAAACCTAAGGTTACTTAACAAATACTCAGGTATGTTATCAGGTCCTGATGACAATTTTAAAGGTAAATGCGCAATTTTATCAAAAACATTAGACAAACTAAGAGAACCAATATCAAAATTAAAACAATTATTAACCCTATAATCAAGCACAGTTGCATCACTGCTGCTATAGACCGTTGAGAAATACTCACAGAAAAGGTCAGCAATGTCCTGCCCACTGTTCGCCACTTTGTTGTTATAGTACATGCAGCTGGGCAGTTCATGTGACCTCCTCTGAGAATTCACAAACGACCAAAAATTAACATTTCTTTATAAGTCGTGCAAAGTATTATTAGAATCATAAAATTGGTTATGGTTGAAAATGGTTGATCTATAAAAGCCCTAGGTTTGGTTTTTAAAGCGAAGGAGTGAAGGAGGGAGGGGCGTAGGTAGGAAGGCGGGGTGACGCACAGTGTTACGACCTTATGGTACGACGGCGACGCGACAAAAATCATAACTCTGATTACACCAAATGCAATTTAAAAACGAAACCAAAATAAATTGTTATCCACAGCCCGTCGCTTATACCTTCTTCAGATACTCTTAGAGCACTTACGGGCATTATTTAATCGAATTTTTTGATATTCTTTATGTCTTGCTTCCAAAGCATCCTCCGAAAGCTGACCAACTGGTAAGTTGGTCAGCTCTCGATTATATTACCTACGTGAACTAATACCTTATGAACTGTATTGGGCATATAGTACCAATTATACAATGATAAATATAATGTTCTTGTCTGATCTAATGAAAATTTAAATTCATTTGTATTAATTTTATAGCCAGATGCTATGAATTTTAAAATTAAACAAACATTTTTAATTAATTCACAATTTATTCCTGTGATTTCTGCACTTATTTGTGGGTTATGGAAAAAACGCCTAGCAGTATTTCCATCATTTGTGGGGCCATACCCAGGCTTAGGTTTATCAATTATTAGACCCATTCCAGATTAGAATTTACTTTAGATTCTTTTTTTGTTGTTTTCAAAAAAAATATTTTCTTCGCCTTTGATTTGCCAACTTTTAATTTCTAATCGATATAATAAGTGCAGCAGGCACTCAAAAAAACTTATTCAACAATGTAAACTTGACAAACCAATATATTTGAAACACTATATTTAAAACATTTCCATCAAATATGGTAAATAGCATTTCGTATGAGATTTTTACAGCATTACCTTAACAGATAAGCTCATAAAGTTTTAATGCGTTTATTGATGCGTTGATAATATGTTCTCCATTTCGAACTAAGTCTTCATCTTCTTTCATAAATACAAACTTTAATGGCTTTTTTAAGTCAACCATTGTCAACCCTATTTAATTTTATGTTTCTTATAATACTTTGGATGAGTTGTAATAGTATATTACATACCGAGAGTGGTAAGAAGCCCATTATACACGATTTCGAAAATTACGGTACGAGCGCGAGCGAGTACCGTAATTCGAAAGAGTGTGTAATGGGTTTACCACTCGAGTTGTGTACTATATTTTTTCTACGACTTTATGTTTAGTTTTTTTATAAATAAAAGCAGAAGATTATGTAAACTTTAAGTAACTTTATTTTAAAAGAAAAAACAAAAAAATTGTTTTGAAAAATGTAATGATTTACAATAAGGAAATAAAAAATATAAAACTATTTGTTGTTAAAATTAATGGTAAAATTTTGACAATTTTTTATTATAATGGGAGCAACTGATTTTTCCATTACGTTGGTGTTCATTGTCATAGGATGTGTTGGAATATATTGTGTTGTTTCTTCCTGGTCTGGAAGTAATGTGGATGTGGTTGGTAAATTGTTTTCAACAGACTGTAAGATTCTGTTAGAAGTTATTGTTTTGTTTAAAATAGATTCGTCCACATAGCTTTCCGCCACAGTAGAAGAATTCCATCCACCATGTCTCTTTAACGCCATTAAGTCACCCCCGGCGTCGATTAAAATTGTAGCAGAAGTTCTTCGGAAACAGTGTCCTGTGTATAAGGCAGCATTGGGTAGTTTCAAATACTCTGCAATATTTTTTGGCACTGCTCCTAACTTATTAATGCCAACTACTTGTCGTGTTATTTTGCCTTTTTGAAAGTTTAAGAAAAATTGTTGAATATGTGTGTCTTCAATTAATTTTCGAATTTCTATATATTTTTTACATAAAATACCATAAAATTTTCCGGAAATTATAAAGGAACGTGGTATTTTCGTTTTTGTATCAGGAATCCTTATAATAAGTGTGTTTCCAGTGTCTTCAATATCGGTTGTTTTTATATTCTTTAACTCTTGCTTTCTACAAGCTCCAGAAATTCCAATAATTAAAACTACTTTTATAAACAAAAAATCCTGATCCTGTGCTTCATTTAAAAATTTGTTTATATCGGCTGCGGTGAGTGTCTTGGATTTTTTACTCTTGTAGCCATCTGATTTTCTCTTCAAATAGGCTCGTAATTTATGATAATTTTCAATGTTGATGTTGTGTTTTATATTTAAATTAGTGCGTAGCATAGAATAAATAGCCCAAAGTGAAGAAGGTTTATGCTAATAAAACATTTTCTGAGTAGGTACTCACATAGTTATCGGTACACCAGTCCATAAATTTTTGATATACTTTTTCATACCTCTCCCTGGATTTTTCTGGCAATAAATTGTTAGTTGCAGAAGCAGCTTGCAATGCAATTTCTGGTGGCGTTGCCACAATCTCAGTATCGGAGTCACTCATATTTTACTAATATAACCAAAAATAATTTCCAGATTAAAAATTTTAACGTCAAAAATCGTCTCTGGTAATACAAACATTTGCGTTGTCAAGGCGATGCTATTTGTTTCATAGCCAGCTTTACGTAAAATCTATTGAAAGTTTTCAAGATTTTGGGGGCTCGCGGCTAATGCGATTGTGGAACTGTTACGTATATATATATATATATATATATATATATATATATATATATATATATATATATATATATATATATATATATTTATATATATATATATATATATATATATATACGTAACTGCCCTTACGCACAGTTTGGATTCTTACAGTATAGTGTTTGTAATTAGAGATTTACTGATAAAGTAGACGGTGTGTAATTAGGTTCTTACTAATATAGGAGTAGAAAAAGAAATATAAAGGAGTTAATAGAAGGATTTGGCGATTTTTAGCAATGTTGGCAAAAATAGACAATTTTTGACGGGCTGTTGCTTGCTTGCTGTTATACTTAAACGAGACTTTAGTTAATAAAAACTGTAGGAAATTTAATGCTCTTTAAAAAAGTACAAAATAAACAAAACGATAGGACTATTAGTCTCCGAGATATATCGAAAAAACTGAAAAAAGTTTAAAAAATTTGTGGTTTTTGGGCTGCCAAAAGTCCTCCCATCAAAAATTTTGGTGGGAAACCACAGATTACTGTTATTAGCACCCTAAAAGACCAATTAAAACAATAAAACTAAATAGCCTATTTCATGCTTACTACAATGTACTATTTGATTGGGCTATGTACTTACCAATTAAATTTATTTGGCAAAACTTCATTTCTAATAACGAGATGCATACCTGAAAAATAAAAAAAATCATTCTAGCAAAAAATATATAATAAGGAAACACACTTAAAACATAATAATTCCAATCGTCCCCTGACTAATTGTTAATTTGTTATGGGTTCTTTCATTTAGCATCATTTTATGATTTCTGTTCGAGGATTTTCGCAATACGTGGGAGCAAATACTGGTTTTTAAAAATAAAACACCACATCCGTTTTAAATACTTTATTTGCGTAACTAATTCCAAAGTGCAAATACAGCTTAAAGCGAGATAACCCGTGTAATTTAAAGAAATTTTTAGTATCTTTTACTCTATAAATTTCATAAAGGTAAATTATGCAAAGATCATTATAAGAATAATATTTTTTACAATATCGTGTAAAAAGTTATAAATTTTGAAGTTATTTTTTTCTACTACCTCCTTAGAAATTACCGTTTTTAATCCCCGAATAAGGGTAGAAAACAGCACTTCACCTCCCCTAGGGAGGTAAAATTTATTCCTCCCCGTTCCCGTCAAGCATGCCAATTAATTTTTGATAAATTTAATTTTTATTAAAAAATTTCTTGCGATTTCTATTTGTTCTCCAAAAAAGTCATTAAATTAAAATTTAATTTAATTGGTAAAAGATTTAAAAATATTAACTTAGAGGATTCTAAAATGTCTTAAGGAATGCAGCGCATTTTTTAAAATAAGTTTTTAAATGTGCGATCTGTTTCAAATAAAAAAATAATTTTGACAATTTGTTTAAAAACGTTAATCAGTAGGTTGAAAACAAGTTTCTTGGCAACGCCAGCCTCTTTGATTTAAGTGATTTTAAATCTAACGAAGGGCCCCACAGACTATCGTTCTTTTTAAACTTCTTAATCGCCGATTAAGACTGTTAGTCGGACGATTAAACTTATTTCCCTACACTTAATTTAATTTTAAACCGTCCTAATTGCCGAATGCTGCAGTCGTTCATTAAAAAACGAAAATGAAGCGTGTCTATTTCTTACAAGATTAACGATTAAAAACGTTCTGCATCACACACTTCGTTTTTAAATAAAGACGGACGAATGACGATTAAGGGTTTAAGCGCGTCTAGAAATTTGCACCGACGGGTTATGTTGGGTTTTCGCCCACAAATTGGCAATGCTAATCGACACTTTTGATCGCCACGATTAAAACTTCTTAAAAAGAACAAGGTCTGTAGGGGCCTTTATACTTTGAGAAGTTTTTAATACAGGGTTTTATCCAACGATTAAAACCACAATTTAATAATAGAACACAAAATTTAAAGATAATTTTTTAAAATATTAATGAAAAGTAGTAAAAAAAATAATATCCATTCATCTAGAGTAAAGTACATTTCCTCCCTTGGATTTTAATGCCCTCCCCTTTACGTCGTGCATCAAATTATCCGCGGGATCAATTTCTTAAACCACCGTGTAATCCCGAATTCGAAAACAAGCGCAGGTCAATGCAAATATCTCTTTCACAAGACCTCAAACTTATCTTAGATTGGGGCGCCAAAAATCTTGTTCAGTTTAATGCCTCGAAAACACAGTTATGTTCGCTGTCGCGAAAAAAGTCTGCAAATGCTCATCCCTTACATATGAGCGGCCAAGTTCTGCAAAACAAAGAGTCGTTTAATCTTGTCGGCGTTACTTTTGAGAATAACCTCAACTGGCACAAACACATTTCATCCATAGCTTCGGCAGCTTCAAAAAAGGTTGGATTTCTCTTCCGAGCCAAAAAATATTTCTCTTCTTCCAATCTGTACACTCTGTATCTATCCCAAATCAGACCCTCTTTAGAATATTGTTCTCATGTATGGGGAATGGCGTCCCCTACAACACTTAGCATTCTGGACTCCATTCAAAGAAGAGCCGTTCGTCTTATTAATGATCCAACGCTCACAGACAAGCTTCCTCTCCTTGTCCACCGTCGAGCTGTAGGGGATCTGTAGCTCTTCTATAGGTATTTTTACGGCTTCTGCTCAAAGTTCAGTTAGAGAGGCCCCGAACTTCCCGCTTTCTTCGTTCCTTCATCCCTAAGGTGTCAAGACTATGGAACCTGCTGCCCGCAGAAGTTTTTCCTTCTCCTCCCAATCTCCAAAAATTTAAGTCCCGTGTGAACAAACTCGCTCTCACCACACTGAAGACAGCCACGATAAGTTAGTACTTAGGCATTAGTCTTCGTGGACTGTCCCAAGATAAAAACTCTTCTTCCTTGTTATGTAAATAAAAATTAATGTTGTAGGTTACTGTTTATGTGGTATTTTCTTTAAATGGTTTTTTAATACAGGCTTTTTTTATTATTACGTTCAGATCAATACAGATCTGGCCATGTCAAAAAAGAACTTGGTATAATTTTAGCTCTCAGTACTTTAAAAGCTCGAGATTTTTGGATAGGAACTGCCCTTATTTTAAAAAAATGTTTTTGGTAAAATCGCTTTTCTTTATTCTGCGAATTAAATCCCGCCTGCGTTTTAATTTGATGACAATTATGACCTTAAAACCTCAGGTCCAATCAGATTGCGAACTTCTAAAATACTATCTAAATATACGATATTGTCACCCCTATTTCCGTGCATTTCGAGTAAAAATGTGTAGTTTTCAGGATTTTTCATTTACCTACTTACATACCAAATTTCAAATTTCTACTTCTTCGGATAGTAGTCGGTCAATCAGTAGTAAAATGGGCGCTTTTTAAAATTGCATATCTAAGAAACCACTTAACGTAAGTAATACTTTAAATTTTTTCAGGGGTAATAAGAACACTTATGTGAATTTACATACTAAATCCCGTACCTTTATGTTAAACGATCACGAAGTTATCATAGGGGGAAAATACGCTGAAACCTTGCTAGTAATATACTTGCCGCGTGTCAGGCCGGAACTAGACAAGGCGCACTGCCGTGCACCTAGATTAATTAATTATAGTAAACGCAAAACAATTTCCGATGCACGTCATCAATCAGCTGATAAATAATACTCAGGTCCCCAAACGTGACGAAATAAAATCTAGGTAAAAAATATTACAATTTGGCCTTTTAATGAATTTAATCAAAAGTATTTCATTTCACTTTAATACTAACTCAATTACATAGAATATTTATATCAGTTAAATCTGTAAAAATTGGTTTAATTTGAATTTTATTATTGTCATGTTGTCGTATTTAGCGACGTTGCCGTTCATTCTTTGATTTTATGCTTCCTGTCCAGCTGTTATTATTTATAACAATTTTGTGTTTTTAGTAATACTAGTTATTGTTGGTGTGTATTTTTATCAGTGTTACTTTAAAAAACTGTTTTTTTGAAAACAAAGACTTTGTAGTTTACTGTGCATTTACTTCTACGTTCAAGTTCAGTCTCAAAATGCCGAAGCATTTAAACAGTCGATGCAAAGAGCTAGTAGCTTCCTTGCTAAGCTATTTTCAGCAAGAACTGGAAAATAAGGGCCCATTATTGCCCTTGACTGCAGTAAGAGAAGTAAGTTTAACACAAAAGTAGCATATAAAACTTGCAAAGGTAATTTTAAATTTTTAATTTGTAGCGTGTTGCTGCAGCCCTAAGCTTAAATATTTCCACTGTTAGTGCAATTTCACAATCGCTTAAAAGTAATGAGCTGCTAAATTCGCCTAAAAAGAAGCGTGGTGGGAGGGAGTTTGTTTACACGGGCCTTAAATATTTGGAGACTGGGAGGAGAACGACAAACTTCCGCGGGTAGCAGGTTTCATAGTCTGGACACTTTAGGGATGAAAAAACGAACAAAGTGGGAAGATCGGGGCCTCTCACGTTGGACTGTAAAAGGATGCATAAAAGTGGCACTACATGTTGGTCTGTTGGGAACTGCTAGGGGAGGAATTATACTGGCTAACTCTTCAGAGCAGAAGCCGTGAAAATACCTACAAAAGAGGGACAAATCCCCTACAGCTTGTCGGACGGCAAGAGAGGGAAGCTGCTAAGTGTGGTAGGAACGCCATTCCCCAGACATGAGAACAATATTCTAAAGAGGGTCTGATCTGGGATACATACAGTGTATACAGATTAGAAGGAGAGAAATACTTTCTGGCTCGAAAAAGAATCCAAGATTTCTTGAAGCTGCTGGGCTATGTATGTAATGTGTTTGTGTCAGTTAAGATTATTCTCAAAAGTAACACCTACAAGGTTAAATAATTCTTTGCTCTGCAGAACTTGGCCACTCGTATATAACGAATAAGCATTGGCAGAATTTTTTCGCGACAGCGAACATGACTGTGTTTTGGAGGCATTAAAAGTGGAGAAGATTTTTCACGCCCAATCCAAGATTACTTTAAAGTCTTGTGGAAGAGATATCTGCATTGACCTGCGCTTGTTTTTCAAATCAGAATTACAGGGTGGCTTAGGAAACGGAATATTAGAGTGTATATTAGTTTTTCGGATATATCGACACGTTCTATATGCTAACTGGCGTAATTATTGTGTAATAGTTTGTAATGGAATAAATAAAGTATATGACTAAGACATGTAGCCAAATAAATATTTAATTTTTAAATTTCGTTTGATTAAGGAGTGTAAAAATATCATTTTTAAAAAATAATACCTATTTTTTAAAAATATTACATACTCAGTATTTTTATCACTATCTGGCAACGCTGGCAACATCCACGTCACGAAAAGCATATGACGTGCATCGGAAATTGTTTTGCGTTTAGTTTATGTGAATTTACATACTAAATCCCGTACCTTTATGTGGAACGATAACGAAGTTATAATAGGGGGAAAATACGCTGAAATCTTGCTAGTAATATACTTGCCGCGTGTGTCAGGCCGGAACTAGACAAGGCGCACTGCCGTGCACCTAGATTAATTAATTACAAAATTTTTAATGTAATTTTAATGGGAGCAACTTTGTTTTTTGTTCATATAACTAAGTTTCACCCTGTATCCAAGTTATTTTAAATTTTTGCAAGGAACGATAACATACTGTAGCAAACTATAACCTGACACATTCAACAAAATTTATTGATCCTTATACAAGCTTATCTGTGGAAATTCTTGTGGTAAAATATTTGGATAGGTTTATCTTGCATATTTAGATAACATATACTTAATTTTTTCTTTCCTATTTTATCAAAATTTATTTGTTTAGGGATTATAAAATGTTATCATACTGAGGTGTCTTTGACATTAAAGGGATATTCCAAATTTACGTTGGTGGATTGTTCATACTTCTGACCCGACAGACGTTGTCCTGTCTTAACTATGAAAATTGAATTCGAATTGATATAATTAATACAAGAAAAAAAAACAGTGTTTATTATTATAGCGCTTTATGGTACACAATATTCTATCTATCTACCTACCTACCTACCTATCCACCCACCTACCTATCCTTCCATCTACACATCTACCCATTTACCCATCTACCCTTCTAACCGTCTACACAATTACAACACAATACACAGTATTATTATAAAAATCATTGATATCGTGAACATATACTAATATGACGTGGAATAGAAGGTATAATCTAGATTTCGAAACATATCGCCATCTACCGGGTGTCTATGCAACCTAGATGTCAAACAATGTTGGAGAGTTGTATCGATGATTTAACTTATACCTCCATCTATTATAAATACATTGAACATCCCTTAATATCGCTATTAAAAAATAGGGGTCGGTGATAGAAATCGAGGGTTGTATGTATTTTGTAATCCCGAATCATAAAAAAATTATAAAAAAATTTGTCCAAAAATAATAGTCCTATTCTCAGACCTGCTAAGTATACACACAAAATTTCATAAGAATCGGTCAAGCCGTTTCGAAGGAGTTTTGTTACAAACACTGTGACACGAGAATTTTATACATCAGATAATCATTCCATTTCATTTCTCCATGCTCAATTACCTTATTTAATGCTTTTTTCTGGTTCACGTGTTCATTAATATCTTTACAGTTTTCATCTTTCTCGCTATCCTCACTACTCTCGCCAGAATCATCTTGTTGTATTTCGTCTTTATTCTAAACCTCTATATCTGTTCGTGAACAATTAGCCTAGGAAAAACACACACCATACAAACACGTTAAGAGAACTGTAGCTCATTATCATTTTAAATATTATCGCCATCTCCACCTAGAGGGCACTTTTTAACATCTTTTTCGCATTAATAAAGCGTCTTTTAAATCTCACTGTTATTTTACAAAAGATTGATTCATTTTTCCTTTTTACGATCTTCCACCTAAACTTTGCTCTTGGTTCTTCAGTTTCCTTTTTAATCGACGTAAATCAGTTATTGTAGATAGTAATTCTTTCAGTTTCTACCAAATTAATGCTCGGGTGCCCCTAGGGCTCAGTACTGGCACCTGTTTCTTCTACACATTAACGATCTTTTTTTTTCCACAATCAATCCCATTCACAGTTTTGCTGGCGATAGTACCCTCCATTCTAACATTAAATTTCTCAAGCCAGTCAATAAGCATAATTTGGAAACCAAGCGTAGGTCATCGCGGATGTCTCTCTCACAAGACCTCAAACTTATCTTGGATTGGGGCGCCAAAAATCTTGTTCAGTTTAATGCATTCAATTAAATCACAGTCCTGTTCGCTGTCGCGAAAAAGTCTGTCAGTGCTCATCCGTTACATATAAGCGGCCAAGTTCGCGTTACTTTTGAGAATAACCTCAACTGTCACAAACTCATTACATCCATAGCCTTAGCAGTTTCAAAAAAGCTTGGATTCCTCTTTCGAGCCAGAAAGTATTTTTCTTCTTCCAATCTATATACTCTGTATCCCAAATCAGACCCTCTATAGAATATTTTTCTCATGTCTGGGGAATGGCGTCTCCTACAACATTTAGCATTCTGGACTCCATTCAAAGAAGAGCTGTTCGTCTTTTAATGATCCCACGCTTACAGAGAGGGTTCCTTCTCTTGCCCACCGTCGAGCTGTGGGAGATCTGTCGCTCTTCTATAGGTGTTTTCAAGGCTTCTGCTCAGAGGATTTGGCCAGTGTAACTCCTCTTCTGGCAGCTCCCAACAGAGCAACACGTATTGCAACTTTTATGCATCCTTTTACAGTTCAACTAGAGAGGCCTCGAACAGCCCGTTTTTTTCGTTCCTTTATTCCCAGAGTGTCCAGAGTATGGAACCTGCTACCCGCAGAGGTTTTTCCTTCTCCTCCCAGGTTCCAAAGATTTAATTCTCGTGTGAACAAACTCCCTCTCACCACACTTAAGACACCCACGGTACGTTAGTACTTAGGTCTCAGCCTTTGTGAACTGTCCAAAGATAAAAAAAATTGCGACAGTTTCAGCTGCTTCGCTCTGAGAGTTGGTCCGCAAATTAAAATCGCCAAAAACAATTCCTCCGACAAAGAGAAACTGAATGATCAAATAACAAACTTTACTAAAACAAAGTCAAGTTGAATAATATAAAACCGTCAAAAGCCTCTTTATCTGCAGAAATAACCTAAAGCAAAAAAAGTAGATTTATTTGACGCTTTTTTCAGCACTAACTTCTAGGAGAACCTGTAGATTCCAAAGCTTCCAATAACTTATAATTGCAAAACGAATGGCGATACAAAACCAATGGAAAATTAATTCATTTTATAAATGTGTTATAGGAAATTATGGCACCATTGAAGTCGGTAATAACGCAATACGCGAATGTGTGCTCTCGCGCGGTTATGAAGCTTTTATTACATTATATGAATGGCACATTAGACATATAGCGGCCGCAATAATTGACAGAAGCCGTAAAAACGGGCAGAATTTTATTACCTGCATTTTATGAGTAGTTCTTAACACTTCAGTTGCAGTATTTTATTATCCTGTTCTACATTTAGAAGGATACAGAGGAGAGACGCTTAATGCTAGGCACACACATTAGGAAAATCCTCACGGGAAAAACTAGGCCCGACCTGCAGAGTCGTTGAGGGTGTTTCCAATGTGGCTAGCATTATTTTCACAAAATATTCTAAAGGTAAATTTTATTTTTATAACAATACAAATGTCAACTAATTTTCCTAGTTGCCAATCGAATAATCGATTTATACTAAGTGACAGAAAAGTCAACACACAAAATTATTAATTGAATTTTGATAAAAACTTGTAAACATAAAATATGTGCTATCATGGAAGTCTACCCTAATAAAATTTTAAAGGCATTCCGAGCCGTACTTTTTGTGTAAAGCTATTATTTATTATATCAGGATCTGAACAGTATAATAAACATCTTTACTTAATATTCAGTGATTTTTTGTGTTGAATTTGTTTGGTTTTATTTGTTTCATTGCATTATTATTCCCAGAGTTCGCAGACGCGCTATTTTCACCCAACTTTTCGAGTTTAAGAGGGATCGGATAATCGGGTTACGCGAAGCTGGATTTTGTTTTAGAGAACTTGCTGATCGGGTGAATCAAAACGAAGCTGCAGTAATAAGATTTTGGAACTACCAAGAAGGCCGAAATCGACGAGTTATAGGTATTAGACGCCAAAAACAGACTACAGAGCGACATGATCGCTATTTGAGGCAACAATCACTTAGAGATCGTTTTTCCACAACAAGGCAGTTGTTGCGAACCAGTGGTTTGATGCTGTCTGAAGGGCAATGACAAAGAGGACAGTTTTATCGTCAAATAAGGTCTGGTATGGAGTAGGAAAAGATATGAATGGAATGTGGAATGAAACTCGATCGTATTCAGCAATGAATCCAGATTCTGTTTGGGCACACATAATGGCCGTGCAAGAGTAAGGAGACGTGGTGAAAGACAGAAGTCCAATTTTAGTAGGTCACGATTAGTGTTCACTCCAGGTAGCATGATTGCCCAGCGCTATATCCACAAAGTTTTGCAACCACATCGGCTTCCCTTTTTGGAAACATTGCATGATCCACTTTGTCAGCAGGACAACGCACACTTCATATAGCACGTGTTAGTTTATACTTTTAAGAAGCGTCCAGTGTAAATTTGCTTTAGTGGCCTCCTCGACCTCCAGACATTTCCCCTATAAAACATATATGGGATATGATGGAAAGAAGGTTGCAAAATTGAATGCATCCTCCACAAAAATTGAAGGCTCTACGAAACCAAATTCAAATGGCCTGGGATACGATGCACCAAGAAGACATCAATCACCCAATCCAAGGTGGGATATCTCAGGTATTTTGCAAAATTTCGAATTCAAATTTTTATTACTTTCTAATCATCAGTAGACATATAAAGCGTACAATTGTGCTCAAAACTACAGCACTCCTACTTGGTGTTGCATTTTCTATGTCATGTATACATCCGACAAAAGGCAAAAAACTTTCAATACCTGTATCTCTAAAAAATAATAGACATAAAAATAAAGACTATATTTTAAATGATCAGATGAAAACCAATAGCTTACCATTGTTAAATTTGTTTATATTATGACATCAATTCATTAAGTATTTCCTTCATATTTTCATGTAATATAAAAGACTTGTATTGTCATTTGCATTGACAAAGCTACAGTGTAGCGAAACATTTCTGCAAAATTTATGTATATAGTGTTTGATTAAATTAGTGAAAGTCAATAGCAATTGTTTTTTCTTTTTCGTAAAGTAGGAATATAAAAGTGAACAAAAATATATTGTTAGTTATGTCAAATACCTAGCTGGTATATTCAGTTTTTATGAAAAGATATTTATTATTTGTCATTACCATAACATTTGCCATAGATTTGTCAACTTTGACTCATATAATTCGACTTTGTGTGAGATATAATGCAGCAAGAAAATGACGATTCTGATCTGGAAAATGTTTGGCACGCAGGATTTTCTGCTATTATTCCCGTGAAGTCCAAACAAAGGTATGAGATGATTACTTACCGGTCAGGTGTCAGTAATTATTCACATACCGATCAGTAATTTGTAAACATCACTTACAGATGACATAATCTAACGAGTAAAGTTGCAATATTACCTGCGCGTACAAAATAGTATATTTTCAGAACCCAAGGCACAAAAAGTTATTTTTTTTATTACTATGATTTATCTTTATCTAATGTTATACTATGACAGACTTTTTTATTTTTTATTAGGTCATTTTTTTTATCATTTAATAGTTATTTGTGTATCAAGGCCGTCAAGTTGATCTTTTTTGGCCGAATCGAAAATTTGCGGCCGAGGTGTAGCCGAGGTCAAGCATGTTTTAGATGAGGCCAAAAAAGATCATTAGGCCGAGGTACACAAAACATTTTTAGGCAACTGTTTTATCAAGAAGGTACAATATTTTATTTGCTCTTTTAATTTTTGAAATAAGAGAAAAATTGAAAAGCAGTTTCAAATTTTTATTAATTAAATAATGTTAAACTGTCACAATTGCAACATCATGTAATAAAAGTTATAAACAGAACTTACTCCTATAAAAATGGTAACAAATTGGTTTTATTTGTTATTAATAGGTATGTTAAAAGAACATTTATTACAATTTGAAATTGTAATTCCACTTTTAGACATGAGATTATAAACAGTCATATGATTTTTTAGCTTTTTAGAAATAATATTCTTTAATTCAGAATCTTTCAAATTTTTTTGAACAGAAAAGCACAAAACTGAAGTACCTTTTCCTTTTTCGAAATCATTACCATCCCTTCCTGCAAGTTTTCTATTTGATATTTATTTTTTTCTTGAAATGGAATCTTCAGTGGTGCCTTCCGTTACTGAATTAGACTTTTATCCTCCGTGGCTTTTTAACATTAAAATGTCAGCTTCTGTTTCAATCAAAAGAAAAGATGAACTTCTTCTAAAACCGTGACCTGTATATCTATTAGTATATGGCAACTGTAGATACTGTGCAATAAAAAATGGTATTTTTCCAAAAGTATATACACCGACAACTTGAGACGAGCATTATCCAATTCGATAATTAATAAAAAAAAAACGATTGATGACGTAGATTGAGGGGTCGTAAATTTGAGTAATTTCGAATTAGCTATAGGAAACTTACATTTTTAATTGATTTATCAGTTATTGTAAATACTCGTTTGTTACCAGTTTTTGTTTTAGGAAGTGTGATTATTAACACGGTTCCTTTGTCTTGTATATCGTTTATAGCTAGTTGTCTTAGATCGTCTCGCCTACAGGCACCAGCCAAACCAAATAACAAACACACCTACAAATAGATACTGTATAATTATTACTAAATGAATTAACTTTGAAATTATTTTATTTTCCACATTAAATAGTTCTCATCTGGCGCTTCTGTTAGTAACTTATTAACATTATTTCTTGTAAAAAATGCGAACTTTTTCGCCTGGTATCCTGTACTGCGAGTTTTTAAAAATGGAACCAATTTTGAAAACTTTTCAATGTCATTGCTATTTTTAACCATAATTGTAGATTTTAACATTGAGTAGGTATTGGGTGAGATCATAATATAGACGATTTTTATACTTCGGCCTGTTCTGAAAAAAAGGCAAGAAACACCTCTTCTTTTAAATTTTTAGCCTTGTGTATATATTCTATAAAAATTTTATATTTTTCTGGTAGTTAAAGTCGCTGCTTTTGCGGCTTCAAACCTTTTAGCTGGATTATCACTGTGTGTCATTTTGCGTTAAGCGTAGTTCATAAGCTTGCGAAATTTGATTTACGAATTACGAATTCGCAAAATTTTTCCGCCGGTTTTTTTGGTTTTTCATAGCGCTGCGACTGCGAATTCTTTAGGGATTTAGTGCTAGAACTGTTGGCAAGATGCAAGATGGAAGTATTGACGCTCTGTATTGACGTTTTAATTAATTTCCCTTCTTTAAAACTTTATTGTGTTATTTATAATTAATTTTTTTCTTCTTCTTTCTTCTTATGCTAGGTTTTTCTCTGTGTATTGTTTTAATAAACATTTATAATGCTTTGGTCGTCAGTGAATAATAAGGATCAAGTTGAAAATTTTTAATGGTGAAGAAGGGCTATTGCATTTACTGACTTTCATAATTGCATCTTATAAGGTGGATTTATTAAAACAAACAACAACAAAAAATAGAATATACTTTATTCTCATAAAGTCTTTATACAGGCAAATAACATAAAATAAAAATAAGAAATTACATTAAAGATCACAACTTATTTTAACCTTTGAGCATATACTTATAGAGGAAGCCTTGCTACTAGGCAGCAAGCGAGAGCGACAGAAGAATTACAGTATAACCTTTCCCTCTCGCTTCTATGTGCTCATTGGTCAGTGAGAAGGGTATATATCCCACTCGTCATGCTGATTCGTCAGCCAGTCCTTCACGACCAATAAGCACGTTGGAGCGAGAGAGAAAGATTATATTTTGATTCATCTTTCTCTCTTGCACGCTTTTGGCACTGTCTTAACGGTGAGGCTGAATCAGCAGGAATATGCTGGAAACCATAAACTTTTTATTTTATTTTTACTTGAAATCACAACTGCATATGTGCTATAAACATATGAGAGAATGACAGGTTGTCATGAAATAAAGGATCGCTTTAATCCTATAAGATTATGATTTTATCGAAAAAAAAACACCCTAGTTTTCTTTATTTTAAAACTTTAAAAGCACACAACGATCCCCGCTTTATTCCTCGTTCCCAAGCATAAAAACATACAGAATTTGCATTTTACAGCACCTTTTAGACAACGCTCTCATTAGAAGCGGTGTTTTGATCTATTAATGATATATATATATATATATATATATATATATATATATATATATATATATATATATATATATATATATATATATATATATATATATATATATATATATATATATATATATATATATATATATATATATATATATATATATATATATATATATATATATATATATATATATATATATATATATATATATATATATATCGGAAATTTTTCCGATTTTTAAATTATATACCCACTCCGGTAAATACTGATGTCTGTTTGCTAAATGTGATTTTAGCACGACGTCGAAGAGTAAGATTTTTATATCTTACCCAAAGACATCAATATATGTCTTTTAAGTAGACTCTTGATTTTTCTGTGGTTAACTGTGCACTCGATACAGCCCTATTGATAAGACCTGTTAGGCAGGCGAAACGCGTCTAGGGAGAGAGTCACAGGAAACAACAGAAAAATCAGGATGTCTGCTTTTCAACTGTCTTAAAAACGGAGTTAGATCTTAGTATATATATATATATATATATATATATATATATATATATATATATATATATTATATATATATATATATATATATTACATGGCCCTAAGAATTGAACCGTAGTAACTTAATCTTTGAGCAACGCCAAAATCAAACGAGTATCTATATCAATACACATGCTCGTGGTCTTCAATTTTTGCGGAATTCGCAAAATCTTAAATTAAAGTAAATTTTCCCGCTTCTCACATTTCAAATATTACGAATCGCAAAAAAAGTGACATTAACCTCTTGGACAACTGACATATCTTAAGTCGACCAATAAGAATCCGCCAATATTCCCGCCCCCTAGATTTTAAATATTGCGAATCGCAAAAAACTTAAGAATAGAGAGCTCCTACAATTGACACATTTGAAATCGACCAATCAGAACAAGTTTCGCAATTCGCAAATCGCATTTCGCAAGCATATGAACTACGCTTAATTTTTAATATGAATTTTTATTCGTTTTGATCAATACTGTTAAGTTGACACTAACAGATTGTTAATAAACTGTCTAGCAACGCACTCTATTCTAGCCAGCCAGGCCACCTTCGTAAAGGAAATGTGGCCGTAAAGTAAATGCAGCCAAAAAAGTTATAAAAAGGGGTAAAAAATTTATACTGTCCCGTCGCTAATAAATGCATTTTTTTTTTTTTGACAGTCGTCTAAAAAAATATTTCTTTTCTTTTCCGTTTGTATTGATAAAACTTTTTTGTATTTTATTATTCTATTGTAATAAGTAATTGTAGTAAGTAATTGCATATTTCAATTTACTTTTTAATCTAACGAATAATTAAAAAAATATCTTTCATGAGCGCCACCAAACGCGTCTCCACTGAGCGAGGCAATAACAACCAACATTCTTTGCCGCGACTGAAAAACCGCGAGCGGCAGCTGCGGATAATAATTCGTATTGATCTTAACAAAAAATCTACAAAATAACTTGAAAGACTTCGTTAGTAAACAATGCACCCACACGATGAATTGCATTATCACTTCTCACCATTTTGGTGATCGTTCCTGTTTAATTAATTCGGTTGTCTTTTCGATAGGAAAACACATGTTCGTTTAACGAGGTGTCCGCTGTCAGCACCGACTAGTTTGTGACGATTTTTATTTTCGATAAAAAAGGGTTTTGAATATTAATCAAGGCCGTATGGCATACCTCGAACCCAATTATTTCCAACCCGGGCTGGTAAGGCGATACTTCCATACTGCTACATTATACGAGTGTCGTCCTATCTTAAATCGGCTCGTTTAATTTTGTTATTCGACTCGTCAAGACGTGGGTTCCTGAGTATCATCTTGATACACACCTTTGTATCGAAGCAGTTTTAACGACTAAAATCAGAAAATTTTAACACTGTAAAGGGTGTAAACGACGGGTCTTTTAATAGTAAATTTTGTATCAAGGGCGTAAAATAGCACGTTTACGCTCACTGCTGAAAGCTGTTTTCCGAGTGCAAACAATATTTTTTACACGACTGAAATTAATTGCCAAGCATTTTCTGTAGTTATTTATTCTTTATTTTTGTAAACACTGGTATATTGGATTCTCTTGCAGATGTTTCTGTCAAGCTTAATTCAAACTAATTAAATAACTATACCAAAGATATAAGGATTATGCAGAAAAATTAAGTTAAGTTAAAATACCCAAAATTAAAATTAAGTTAAAATAAGAAGAAATCCAACTATCATCTTTCTTAACTTGTTAATAATTTTTTAACCTTTAGTGATGAGCGAGACCGGTCTTGGTCTTGCGGTGCTGGTCTTGGTCTTGTAGCAAGACCAAGACCGAGACCAAGACCAAGACCGCCTTCTCGGTTGCAAGAGCAAGACCAAGACCGGGGTATGCAAGACCAAGACAAAGACCAAGACCAAGACCGAGAGGTGCAAGACTACGCAAGACCAAGACCGACCTGCAAGACAATATACAGAGGTATTTCATACAGACATGATAAAAAATGTGTCGAGAACTGCCTAAAAAGGCGATTATTTTATGAGTAACAGGTTTTTTTAATAAAGTAATAATTAAATCGATCACTTCGTTTTTAAATAAAATAATCTAAAAACAATAACTAGTAGATTCAGTAACATGTTTCAAAAATAATAAGATTGTGACTCAATGGTCCGACAAAGCTCGATATCTCCAAAACCGTTTACGACAGAGAAAAACTAAGAGTACAAAAGTTATAGAAGCTGAAAATTACTTACCTATTCCGAATGTTTTTTTAATAAGGTATCTAGTGATGCCACTTACTGGATCAAAAATTTCCAAAATCCAGGAAAACATTATTTTTGTGCCACACTGTAAGAAGTGGCATCATTAGATTTCTCCTTTAAACTGAGATATAAATGTAAAAGTGATGGTTTAATAAAAAATATATTTGTCATTTTATATAGGAATACTTTTTATATAAATGGATTTTAAATTTCACTTCCGGTTTAGACGGAAAAGTCAAAACAATGCCAAAAGTATAATGATGACGTCATTTTTGCCAAAACCGAAAATGATATATAAAAAACCATCTACGTCGACATTGTACCTATATGACAGTTCAAGAATTTCCAGCATAATATACAGGGAAGCGATTTTTTTAAATAAATGTTTTGCTATAATTTTTTTATTTTAGGTTAAAAGCTAAAAATAAGGAAATTTTCTTGAGTGGTAGTGAATTTTTTGGAAAATTCTGAAATAGAAAATAATTTTACATTATACGCCCTTTTTTCTATAATTTTTGTATATTCAGTTTTTTACCATTATGAACGGTTTTGGATATATCGATCTTTGTCGCACTATCGAGCCACCTCGTATATGCAGAAAGTTTATAAAGTATTTGTACAAACTTTGTACGGCAAATGTTTGACTAATTTGAACATAGAAAGTTTATTTGAACTGAAAAGCTTCCTAAATACCTTTTTTGAATTAGAAACCAATGTTTACATATCAGAATCATTTTCATGGAAATTTCACATCTGGTTGAAATTAAAAGTTTTTTTTCTACCCTCAGAGCACTCAGTATTGTAATTTTATATGCTTCTTCAAAGAAAATTTAAATATTTCCTATCACTAAAATGAAGCGCTATAAATAAATAAACCCCTACATTTAAAATATCCTTTTAATCAAATAATTTAAATGTAGATGTAAGGTTAAAATTGATATATTTTAAAATATTAAAGCAAAAAATATAGTCTCCATCTTTTTTTTATTTGTAAGTATTAAAAAAATATATATTTTATTTAAGATTGCTTAGTTTAAATTATTACTACCAAAAAAAGCAAGACCAGCAAGACTCTTGCAGCAAGACCAAGACCAAGACCGGGTGGTGCAAGACAAAGACCAAGACCAATACTTTCTTTGGGCTTGCAAGACCAAGACCAAGACCAGACTTGCAAGACCAAGACTAGCCCGGTCTTGGTCTTGCTTTGCTCATCACTATTAACCTTGTGTGCCGATTTTTATTTTGAGACATAAAATGAAAATAAACGTTTTCTTGTAAAAATAATTAAACTCCTACACAGTAACATCATAAAATAGGCTAACAACCAACAACTCGTCTTCCCCATGCATTACAAAAAAATATTACAAAATTATATATTTTTTATACAAATATTTTTTAAAGCTTGTGACAGTGACAAATCTGCAACAGTCGTATTATTACTTTCATTTTTCATCGAAGTATCTACCGATTTCTGTTATCTTCGTTCTTTATAGGATTATATGTAATAAAAAAGGATAACAAACTACCTGACCGCTGCCAAAAAGTGCACCAATAAAATAAAAATCACAAAAACCCAATTAAGAGTGATTTGCTCTACGCATGCATAATATTTTTAAATTGATTTCCATGTTTTTATATAAATGTCTTAATTTTTATTAAATTAAATAATTAATTAATATTAATTTATGAAAAGGCATATGGTGATTTTATGAGATCGTTTAAATAACGAACGGCTCATTCTTTAACAGAAAGTGCTGGTATACTTGTCGAAGAAGAAAAATCAAAACATGAATCTATCAATACTATAATAATAGCGCCTGTACTCCATGCTAAAATCGACAACCACTAAAATATTGATATAAGTAAGTTCCCAAATATAATTGCGTTTTTAAAGCGATCATCAGATGGATACATTCCTAAAAAGTCAAATGTTTTTAGATTAAAAAATTCTTGCAAGCGCATCAGATGAAACGTATTAGTTGAACTAGCTTTGGAATCGCAGCAGCCAGTAGAAGAGATGAGCCGACCAATTTAAGGGCTAGTGATGTTACCGAATTACATTCATGTATTTTGGTAAAACTTCTTAAAACAAAAACTAAAGCTCCTAAGCTCCAAGAACCTTTACTATAGCACAGCCCAACAGTCATTTTGGTGCCGGAGAAGTAAGAACTGAATTTATATATTTTTGATGCGCTGATTTCAGAAATATCTTCCTTTTTTTCGTAGCAGCTCTAGTTTTTAAGATAGCCTCTTATAGAATGGGACATTTTTTTAATTCTATAGATTTGAAGATATTACTATTACTATTAGTTTTACCAACAACAAAAAACAAAAAGTATTAATTAGGCTATTTATTTACATTATATTCATAAAATATATATACACATACAAAAAAAAAAGGAAAAAGCACCTAATAACACAAAAAATACAACTTCTTACTCATCACCAAAGAATTTTCTTTTATACGCCTTTCTAGCATGTAAGCCTTCAGAACAATCTCGCTGGAGGTTCCAACAATAGTCGGCCATCATATGACAATCCCATCTTCCTTGATAACGAGTTTCCATGGTTTTAATATCCTGATGGAATCTTTCTCCCTGTTCTTCACTGAAGTCGCCTAAGTTTTCTGGAAAACCGATCTAAGTGACTGTGGAGGTAATGAAGTTTAATGCTCATGTTACAGCCAAGACAATTAAATTTTAAAAGCATATTTTCTAGTTTTATGTAATTCTCTGCCTTATGATTCCCAAAAAAATTTTGTATTACTTCAACAAATGAACACCAAGCATTAATTTCAACTTCGTTCATCGATTTTGTGAATTCTGGATCTTTAACAAGCTGTCTTATCTGAGGACCATCAAATATTCCAGCTTTCAGTTTTTCTGTGCTTATTCCAGGAAATACATGTGACAAGTATCCAAAACATTGTCCATCTTGATCTAAAGCTTTAACGAATTGCTTCATAAGCCCCAACTTGATATGCAAAGGTGGCATATTATTTTTTCTCTTGCAACTAAAGGTTCGTTGATTACGTTTTGTTTTCCTTGAATTATGAAATTTCTCAAAGGCCAATCTTTTTTATCCCAATGCTGATTTTTTCCCTGCTGTCCCAAAGACATAAAAAACAAAGATATTTGGTATATCCGCTTTGCTGTCCAAGGAGAAAGTTTACCATTTTTAAATCCACACAAATCACCCACTGATGTTCTTCATATTTAATTTTTTTCAGGACTAGTGATATTGTTTGGTATTCCTCTTTAAAGTAGTAGAATGACCAATGGGTATTGATCCAAATTTATTACCGTTGTGTAAAAGGACACATTTCAAACTACGCTTTGAACTGTCAATAAAAAGGTGCCATTCATCTGGTGTGTATTTTGATAAACCCATTTTTTCCAGTAGGCCTCGTATATCGTTACAGAAAACCAAGTTATTTTCTTGAGAGAAAAAGGGCAGAAAGTCTCTATCTCTTTTACGGTAAAATGTAATGTTAGTACCTGGATCTAGTAGATTCTTTTCTTTTAATCTAGAGACAAGTAATTCAGAAGCCACCTTGGATAGATTTAGGTCTCTAATAAGATCATTTAGTTCTTGTTGATTGAAACGTTGGGGACTTCCGACATCTGCTCGAAAATCACTGTCGTTATCGGATTGTAAATGCTGAATTTCATCACACGTTGAAGTTTCTGTGTCATCTTCTGGGAATGTAGGAAGACTACTGAATGTTGGAATAGGTATTTATTCAGAATGTGGTACTGGCCTTCTTGCTGAATCTAAGTCAGGATATGGCCATTTTTGTTTATTCTTACGTTTAATGCCTTTAATATTGATACTAAAAAATAACAATCATCGTAATGGTTTTTGCTTCTCTCCAAATCATTGGTACTCCAAACTTTAGGCAGTTCCTCTTTCCCTTGAATTGCAGCAAATGTTCAACGCATGTTTTGCATACTAAATGTGGAGCACAAGGTTTATCCTGGCCTCCCAAGTGGACGCCAAAATAGGCGAGATAAGTTCTTTTACAAAGTCGGAAATAGGTTTTCTGTTTTCTTTAAAAGTATATTCACCACATATATAACAGAAAACGTCAGGTGGATTTAAGCAACCACGTCTACTTGTAGATGCCATAAGTTAAATTATTTTGTTTCGACACAACACTGACCACAATGAACTACAAACTGATATCACAATTTCACTTAATACTTATAAAGACTAGCAGTAAAATGAACCGTGTAAGTGTATAAGTATACAGAAAAAAACCCAGGTAGCGAAATTCGGTCGGGAGGGTTCGGCAGGTATCCGAAATTTGGGTTTTACGAGCATGAGGATTTCCAAACCTAAATAAGGTAATTTAATTTGAATTTAGCCGGCCGCAATATTTTGGTTTTGAGCAGTAAAAATATTTTGTCATTATTTTTAGCTTTTTTATACTGTATAATCGATTACCAAAAAGCTAGAACTGCTACGAAAAATTGGAAGACATTTTTGAAATCAGCGCGTTAAACTTATTTAAAATCAGTTGTAAATTCTTCGGCACCAAATTTTTTTTTTTTATTTTGTTGGGCTGTGTAGTAGATGGTGAAAAAGCAAATCTAACTTTCTTGACAATAATAAGAAAATAATGGCCTTGCGACCAAAAAGTGCTAAAAATGACTTTTCTGTCCTACAAGAAACGTATACAAGAAACGTAAATGTTCTACTTAGCCTGTTGAAAAAAATGGTATTGGATCATTACCAAGTGTGGTTGTGAAGTTGTTGCCCAATCCAGAGTGCTATACCGGACATTGTTTTCGGCGATCTGGAGGTTGGCGCTCCTCGGCTGTGGCTGAGGATTATATTTAAGATTGCGTGCAAAATAAAATTTAAATTCCCAAAAAATTATGAGTTCCAGCACCACAGACTCTTTCTGCAATTCCAATGTTACCACTAGACAGTTTGATATTATACATAAAAAAAAATCGGCAGGAGGAAATTTGCCAGTTTTTAAAGCTTTAAATTCAAACCTGAGATGGCCCTATAAAGTGATGAGCAAAACAAGACCTAGTCTTGGAAGCCTGGTCTTGGTCTTGGTCTTGCAAGCCAAAAGAAGGTCTTGGTCTTGGTCTTGCACCACCCGGTCTTGGTCTTGGTCTTGGTCTTTCTGCAAGAGTCTTGCTGGTCTTGCTTTTTCTTGGTAGTAATAATTTAAACTAAGCAATCTTAAATAAAATATATCTTTTTAATACTTAAATATAAATCATGATGGGGACTATATTTTTTGCTTTAAAATTCTAAAATATACCAGTTTTAATCTTAAACGTACATTTAAATTATTTGATTAAAAAGCATATTTTTAATGAAGGCGTTTATTCATTTATAGCGCCAGGGCCGGATTTAATTTTTTTTCGCCCATAGGCTAATACATTTTTGCCGCCCTAATATGTCAATATTTTTTGAATGTAAACTACACTAGTAATTCTTATAAAACATTATTAAACAAATTTAACAAAATTAAAACATACAGAAAATTAATTAAGAATTCATTAAAACAAACAAATTTTAGGATTTTTTTAATCTATTCGCTAAATATTAAAAAAATATATTAATTTACTATTACATTTTTTAAAAATTAATCGTAAATTTGCCGCACATAATATTTGCCGCCCTAGGTTTCAGCCTACTCAGCCTTTGCGTAAATCCACCCCTTTATAGCGCTCTATTTTTGGTTAAATTAAACCTTCTTTTATACATTTGGTGGCATATAGAAACATTGTAGGGATCAGAATTATATAAATTTTCTTTGAAGAAGCAGATAAAATTAAAGCAAATACAAAACTGTTTACTGTGTGAGCAGAAAAAAAGACTTTTAATTTCAACCAGATGTGAAATATATGTGAAAATAATTCTGATATGTAATCATTGGATTCTGATTCAAAAAAAAGTTATTTATAAAACTTTTCAGTTTATATGAACTTTTTACCTTTAAATTGGTTAAAATTTGTCTTACAAAGTTTGTAGAAATACTTTATAAACATACGCAGATACTAGGGGGCCCAATAGTGTGACAAAGCTCGATATCTCCTAAATCGTCCATTATAGTGAAAATTTAAACATACAAAAAATATAGACAAACAGGGCATAAAATGTAAAATTATTTTCTATTCCAGAATTTTTTTATTAATCCACTGCCACTCAAGAAAACTCCCTTATTTTTAGCTTTTCCCCTAAAATAAAAAATTTATTGCGAAAAATCAATTTAGAAAAAACCGCCACCCTGTATATTATGCTGGAAATTGTTGTTATATAGGAACAATGGCGACGTAGATGGTTTTTAAATATTATTTTTGGTTTTGACTTTTCCGTCTAAACCGGAAGTGATTTTTACAAACCATTTATATAAAAAGTATTCCTTTATCACATGGCAAATATATTTTTTATTAATCCATTACTTTCACATTATCTAAAGTTTAATAAGCAATCTAATGGTGCTACCTTTTACAGTGTGAAACAAAAATAATGTATTTCTGGATTTTGGAGATTTTTGATCCACCCTGTAAGTGGCATCACTTGATAGCTAATTAAAAAAAAAACATAAAATTATGAAAGTAATATTCAGCTTCCCTAACTTTTGTACTCCTAGTTTTTCTCTGTCGTAAACGATTTCGAAGATGTCAAGCTTTGTCGGACCACTGAGTCACCATCTCATTATTTTTGAAACATATTATTAAATTTATTAGTTATCGTTGTTAAAGAACTATAGAACTAAAGAGCAAAGTGATCGATTTAATTATTATTTTTTTAAGAAACTCTTACTTATTAAATATAATCGCCTCTTTTGACAGTTCTTGACACAGTTTTTGTCATATATGTATGAAATGCCTCTGTATATTAAATATAACAATAAAATATTACAATATCAAAAAAAGTTGCAAAAGTGCAAGAGTCTTGCAGGTCGGTCTTGGTCTTGCGTAGTCTTGCACACCTCGGTCTTGGTCTTGGTCTTGCATACCCCGGTCTTGGTCTTGGTCTTGCAAGCGAAAAGGCAGTCTTGGTCTTGGTCTTGCTGCAAGACCAAGACCAAGACCGCAAGACCAAGACCAGCCTCGCTCATCACTACACCTACACAAGATAGGCTCATAAGCTAAGTTTCCACCGGAGCAACAAATAGCAACAATAAGCAACATTTTTGTTGCCTTGTGTTTCTTCTTGTTTGTGAATTTAGGAACTTGAAGGCAACAAATGTAAACTTTTTGTTTCCACTGACAGAACTTTTAATGTTTCTGGTAACTGCGAGAGAACAACTTTTTTAGTTAGTGTTTCCACCGCGGTTGATAAACATGGATCAAGATGATGAAAAAGCGGCAGCAGCGGCGGCCTATATAGTGTTGTCGGAAAAAAAGAAAAAAAGAAAGCACAAATATTGGGTGAAACCAAGTCTCCATGATAGAAGTGAATATGGTGTCATGCACCTACTCAATGCATTAAAAAAGTTGCAGTATCTGTTTCCACTCAGAAAACAATATGTTTCTATTCCCTGTTGTTGCCGAATTTCTTTTGAAGTTTACCGCTAAAACTGGAAACCAGCAACAATCGTAAACATGCAACAGTTGTTGCCGAAACAAGAAGGAACACTTAGGAACTTTGAGGAACTTTGGGAAACCTTTTTGAGCAACAAGCAACAGAAACACAAAAGTTCCTTCATGTTCCTCCGGTGGAAATGTAGCTATACAACGGAGACCAAAGTTGCAGAATGTGCGACGAGGGGGAAGAAACAGCCTACCATATCCATGCGAATATAGAGCGTTGAGTCACAAAAGACAGGCATTATTTGGGCAATCATGAATGAGCTCCCAGGAATATATCAACCAAACAGTCTTGGGGTTATACAAACTTTTAGAAAAAACAAGACTAATGAGAGGATTGGTATAAAAGAAAATGGGAGATTAGGCACAAAAAGCCCAAGATGCTGCGCTGCCTTCGATAGTAAATCTAGACGGCTCCCAGGGAAGAAGAAGAAAGTTTTAAATTGTGATCGGGGTACTTTTAACATAACGCTAAATAAATAAATTATTGTTTTATCAAAAATTAAGACCTTTTTTAATTTTATTGTTGTTTAATTATTTTATAAATGCGATCATATTTGTTACCTTTTGTGCAATTTTACGCCCTCAAATGTGAGCATAAAATCGTATTTTACCCCCGGCCGTACAAAAAAATCTTTTGTTTTAGCAATAAAACATATTTACAAGTACATATACGAGTAGAATATATTTTGTGAAACATTCTTCTTGTTTTAACGGTCTTAAGCAATAAATTATGTACAAAAACAAAATCTTACAACACCATTTATCGGGAATAAATTTTGGAAACGCTGATATATCGAGTAACGGTTCTTTGCCCTGTGGGAGTTATAACTCAAGAAATCAGTAGGGCGATAAAGAAACATAACGTCTTTATGCTCTTCGATTTTGTAGACATATGTGCTACATTTTAAGCTTCAACTAAAATTTATACCTGAAAAACGTGTAGTTATGCTATTTAAAACTCGCAGTATTTTAACGTGGGTGTTCTGCTTCCTGCTTCTTGGAAGATTTAGTTTAAACGTAAAAAGAAAGCAGATGCGAGTCCAATGGTAAATCATCATAAAGTTAAATTACTGAGCATATACATGAATGTATTTAGTAACGTTTAGTTTTAAATCAGTGAAATTAAGCCAAGAAGAAAAATTATTCCCAGATGGACCTCTCACAACTTTTCCTGTTGTTTACAATTAGGCAATCATAGGTATTACATATATATATATATATATATATATATATATATATATATATATATATATATATATATATATATATATATATATAAAAAAAGAGGAAGGGTAGTCGTGACTGACTAGTTAAAGAAAAAAAATCTGAAACCAGAGTAGTGGAAATGCAGTCAATTGAAAGGCCACTTTAAGTAATTAACTCTTTATTGAAAAAGTCGAGCTTTCGGAAAAACTTTTTCCCATCATCAGGACAATCTAAAAATAAAAAGAAAATGATTCTTGTTAGTGAAACCAACAAAAATAATTCTCTCTTTTACAAAGTTCTTACCATATGTGAGTTGAAAACATGAAACAGGTTTAATAGCAATGAAGAACAAAACTTCATTCACATTTCTTTAAACTACATTGACTTTAACTTAGTTTTTAGCACGTGGATCTTGCCACCGTGTTACTAAAAAAAAGACTGTTACGGAGTGAAAGAAATATAATAAAAAGCAAAAGAATTTATAGTTAAAAAACTTACAAAAAAAAAGTATGGTTTAAAAATTAAGACCAATGAGCGCTGTCAGTCGAACAAGAAGTGAAATTTGATATAATGATTTTTAAAAAAAATTTGGATTTTCCATTTTTAAGATTTAATCACAGGCCGCATCTTGCATAACTGACAGAGCCATCTGTCTTTTGGGGCCAGGTAATTATTTATCCCCCTCACAATTAAGGGGGAAATTTTTTATACACTGCTCACAATTAAGAGTTTGCAGATACATTATTGTATTTTCAAAAATGAATACCATTTACAAAAAGGTTTTAAAATTAATTTTAATGTAATATGTATGTACCTACAAAAAACAAAAATCAGATCCCCTTTTATTGAATCTAACGAAAGATTGTTATTGTTTTTTGGACAGAGAATTTTTAAATTTTAAATGGAGTTGATCTTGGGGATCACTCCTTTTAAAATTATAGATTTTTGTAAAAATATGTTACCATTTAGGAAAGTTCTTTTTACCAATTGTCAGCTCTATCTAAAATTATTGCATTCTGCCAGTCCATATATATATATATATATATATATATATATATATATATATATATATATATATATATATATATATATATATATATATATATATATATATATATATATATATATAATATATATATATATATATATATATATATATATATATATATATATATATATATATATATATATATATATATAAATATATATATATATATATATATATATATATATATATATATATATATATATATATATATATAAAATATATATATATATATATATATATATATTTTGTGGGCCAATTTAGGTTCCCACCCTTTTTAAAAATATCCATTATTTTTTATACCTTTACCGTTTTTAACCATTTTAAGATATGTGATAAAACAAACATTTTTTAATTTAAATCTTTTTTTAATTTTGAAAAGATCCGGCGTGAGCCAAAAATATTGTATTTTTTGTAAAGTAATGCATTTGGGGTCGTCGCGTGGGATTATAATTTGGTAAATATTTTTTTTCTTACTCTTTATTCACAAATTTCCGAAAAACTAATTGCTTTTAATTAATAGTTTTCTTAAACTTGTAACAACATTTCGGTTAGAGATATTTTATTCGTAATCAACAAATTATATTGTTGTCAAGGTAACATGTTATTTTCTAACGTTACTTATTGTTTTACTTAAAAAATGTCATCTTTAACGCGAGAAGATAAAATTTTAATTAAAAATTTAAGAGCAATTCATAAATATGAAGCAAAAATGTTAAACCAGCAGAAAAGGCTGCAAATATACCAACCACTGCAGATTTAGAACTAGGGAGCAGATCGGAAATACATGATTTAGCGACGAAAAGTTATTTTCGTTATGGCAATCTAAAAATACTTAATGGAAAACTCATGAAAAGCCTTTTAATTCCAGCATTTTGTCATATCTGTTATGGTATCGGTAGCTGTATCGGTCGCAGGAAATGCTTCTATTATTTTTGTTAATTATAAAATTAACTCACACTTGTCACATTTCACACTTCGAAGCAAACATTAAGATTTTCTCAAGGACAATGGCCCGACCTTAATCTGGTTGATTATTGTGTATGAGGACTATTAGAAAATATGGTTTATTATAACCGTATGTTTGACACAGTACAGCAGCATAAATAAGAACCGAATTTTCTCAAGAGGTAATTTAAAGATCAATTGAAAGATGGCGCCGCAGGCTGCAAGCAGTGGTAGTCAATAGTGGGGGACATATCCACTACAACTTTTTATAAGATTATTTTATAGTTATACTAGCAAAGTGGTTCACATAAATAAATATTGTTGTTGCAACAGTAAGACATAGTCAATTAACGTTAATTAACCTTTATTTCAATCTTATATGCTTGTAGCTTGAAAATTATAGCAACTTGAGGGTCAGATATATTTTCCGAGACATGTGTATCTTATTACTACCATTTGCCTGGACAGGAATTTACTTCTTCTTTGTGTTATGAGCTTTGCAACTTGTTAATCCTATTAATTAACAAATCAGATTTCGATCATTGTACGCATTATAAGCAACATGTTAAGAGTATCATTTTAAAGGGGAGGGTTAGATATTTAAGAAAATATGTCTACATTCTTCAATATACTTGGAAAATTAAAATAATTCAAGGCAGAACAAGAATTTATAAGTATCAACTTGAAAAATGACAAGGGATATTGGCCAGACTGGTCTCGAAAGTTTCCTCTTATACTTTTCTGAAAGAGCAAGACTTCAGCTTCAAAATGCATGTACTTGAACTTCCCGGGGATGCTCCTGGAACGGCTATTTCAACTTGAAATATCGGGTAAATCTTAGGGAAAAAGTTCGTATCTCTTGTGGACGCAAGCGGCCATGTTGGATTGTGGGCAGAACAGAGATTTGTGAAAAATGTTTATAGATTGTTAGTCCAAAAGTTGTGTTATGAGTGTAAGACTCTGCTGGTGCTAAGAAAATATTTCTTGTGATAATAGTTTCAGGGATGTATTTTTGGATTTTTGCGAAAATAACTAATTTATTTTTACTTTTATATTTCTTACCATGAATAACGTTTTGCGATTAATACTTTTCCTAAACTTTTACAATGAAAATTAATTTGTCAACATATTTTAAGCCAGAATAATTATTAATGATTGAATGTTAACTTTTTAGACCAAACTATTCCAAAAATTATGTTTAGCGACTGCAAAAACCTAAAGAGAATATACCTGCATGATTCTTTATCCAATTTTTTGTTTAAACAATGTATAATTGTTAAAAAATTAAAATTTTCCTTTCTACAAGCTGACAGCCGGAAATCCAAAAAAAGTTACGTTTTGCTTATTGATATCAGGGGTGGGTTTAACCCCCCAAAGGCCATTTTGCAACATAAAACTTTAAAAGGCCACTCAAAAAGGGGTTGGGTTTTTTAATTTTTCTCTTTTTAAAAGGGTACCATATTTTTCCATGTTTAAGGGTGGTTTTCACTTTTTTTTTCGGTACCAAATACTACATCTTTACTAAATTTCATCAACTTTTGGCTCGGTTAAAGGTAGGAGGCTATTTTGGCTCTAACGACTGGCCTATTGTTAAAAGATAAAAAAAAATTTAACGTCGACAATCGAAAATTGACCAAAACAGTCTTCTTAAGCTATTTACATAATTAAACTACGAAATGTAATACGACCTGTCATAATTAAAAAATATTAATGAGTGATAATTAACAAATGTAGCCACACAGGCGATACTTGTCTCCATATTAGTAAATAGGCAATAAGCATACATGGCAACATGGCCGTTTAAATTTACATCTTCACGCGATTTAAAATCTAGATAAGAAAGTACACATAAATTATACGGGTTGTCCCGTCGAATCTCGAAAAGATTTTATTAATAGGCTGGGTCATAATCAGATGTGGGCTGAAAGACGGTGAGTTTTGGTACGACTGGTAAAACAATAGTTAATGGTTATTTTAGTGACGGACCGTTAAAAAGGATTTTTTCGCGACATACCGTTTTTAACTACTGGTTGATAGCAGTTCTTTCCCCCACCATTCTAACCGTGCTTAACCCGCCTATCCTCGCAAAAAAGAAACGGGTTTTCGTATGTGGGGTCAACTTCTCTTTTCCAACTTTTAAGTTTTAATCCAAATGTAAGGTCTTTGGGAAATTAAGAAATAAGTCGAAAAGATAAGATATAATCCAAATTTTCCATTCAATAAAATATTGGCTGTTTCCAAATCAACTGTAACAAGTAAATCTTTTCCCAATGATTTAAATATAATTCATAATTCATCCATTTGAAATTAACTAATAAATGAAAAATCTGCAATCCAAATAGTTTTAAACCAAGCAAAAAAAAAACATCCCAAAAACCAAAACCATAAAAAAACGCGAATCCTGCATTATTTTAATTTGACACTTGACATAACCAAATTGCTCCTTCCGACAGGGCGATGCGGGGGATACTGGGTACAAAGTAATGACGTAATACCAACGTCATAACACAACACCTTCCCCCCGTT
>JAHBCN010006470.1:0-48691 GCA_019359885.1 Listronotus oregonensis | reverse complement strand
GCCCGTGCCCCCAAAGACCAGGAACGGCCAGTACGGCTGTCTGTGCGGTAGGAACAACTCACAGCCGGAAAAGTTTTTTTCTTTCAATATAAACACGTAAAAATTCTCTCTCATTTTGGGCAGATTTTCAAAATGTTCGCTTAAGTTTTTGATCGAAAAATAATAGTTTTTCCATGGTAATATGTATTAGTTGCTTTGTGCTTTAGACCAAGAAACTTGTGTAGCACATTTCTTTCTTCAAACAGTTCATTATCATAAGTTTTCATACAAATTGTACTTTTTTTACGCTAGTAAGGCTATTCTAAAAGTGAGGAAAGTGACTTAAAAACTGTAGAAGTGAAAGCTGCAGTCTGGAGTGGTCTTATAAGAAAGAAATCTAACTTTGACGTAAATTTGCGGTAGTTAAAAGCGTAAATAAGTGACTCTAAATTAACTTTTGATAGTATAATATTAAAATTTTTACTTGGAAAAATCTAATATCTCTTGTGTTATAAAACATTTTCTATTTGTGCCGTAGCATCGTTGTAGCTTTACGCCTTATGGACTTCGCATTCGGAAAGGCGATTCGGATTTTTAGGTGAAATATAAATAATTTTATGTACTAGATTTTATTGAACTTTTGTGTCAAAATCAAGGGCAAATTTTGTTACTTTTTCTTTCACATAATTTGTGAATTTAAGCCCTATTAATAAGAAAGTAGCCATATAATATTGTCAGTAGTTTGTAAGTTTACGTTTCAGATTTCTAGGAATTTGACAAATTGATTTTTAGGCTATCAGTGCCTATTTAAAAGTAATTTCGATCATTCACATTTCTTTCAATTTTATTAAAGTAAACTTGATTTACGTCGCATAACTAAGTTATTTGTATATATTTGTAAATATTTGACTTGATTGCTGGTACGCCCCATGGGCGTATCACACCATATTTTGCGTAGTATTTAATTATATATTGTTTAAATAAAAACTTAAGTACCGTCACTCTTCTCTTTGTGCCATAAATAGCAATAGTCTTTTAACAGGGCCTTTAAACCTTAATTTGCACCTATGCATTCAGTTCATCTTTAGCCGACAGCAGAGTTTGTCGGCAACTACTTATAGAGCTAAAGCTCATCGATAAACAGTTTCTCTTTCTTCTAAGTCATGTAAAACAAGAACGTACATGGTAGGCTTTTTTCTTTATTGCTTCAAAAGACATCAAAAAATATAGAAAATGTTTGGATAAACGGTTATAATGATTTAAGATATGCTGTAAAAGCCATTAGAAGACACGAAACTTCAAAAAATAATTTGCATTTATGCCTTGTATATCAACAATAATGGTTACATGGATCTCTAGATGAAAGTCAAGAGGACACAATCAAGAAAAATGTATTATGCTTTTTGTGGAAAAAGCATAAAGCAGTGATATATGTCCAAGACGAAATTTTTTGTATATTGTGGAGTTATTAGTCAACTACGACCATATTTTGCAAAAATTGTTAGGTAAGCCAAAGGACCAGACAAAATAGTTACGTTAAAAAAACAAGTTTAGTGCGGTTCTGAAAAAATACCCACACGCCTTGATTTTATAATATTTAATACTACTTACGGTATATAAAAAACAAACAAATTGCATAAATGGCTGTGTTTTTTATTGAGAAAGGGCCCCATCCGATAATTTGCCGCGATCATTTTAGTTATGCCACTTATTATAGCATAAAAATAATGGGAAACATTAAATAATTATTATTGCACTATAAAATTGAAAATATGTGTACCAAGGAATGCTGTGCTTATTATAAATTAATAAAGATGTAATAAAATTTTAGTAATAACCGCTGCATAATATAGTCAACAGCGTACTCTACGGACGTTATAAATTTAATATAATTTATATGATTTAAAGATAATGAATTTGTTACCTTTACTTTAACAACCAACGAGAAGAGTTTAAATTCTATAAATAATCATAGCTTTTACAGTAATCTCTTGGATATATTTTTGGTTTTTCATATTCTAGCATATACACATGAATTATTGCTTGAAACAGGGTAAGTGTTTTAAATATTTGTTTATTTTTTGACTTATTAAGATACTCGGAATGCTTAAATGATAAAAAGGGTTAATAAAAATGTGACAATCTATGTATCTGAAAGCTAAAGAACTCAGTGTAGAAATCGTCAGATACCACAACACTAAACACAGCATATAAATTTGGTAGACTAAGTTGTAGCTAAGTTTAAGCAAAAAGATATCAGGCCCACCTAAAGGCTAATTTACATTTTGTTAAGTAGCAAGTGCTGGTGAGAAGTGCCTTTGTTAGGTGATTAGTATTACTAACGTGTGTCTGTGACCATTTACATGTTGATTATACTAATCACTTTACACTTTAGCACAATCCAAGGTATTGCAAACTTAATAAACGCCAGAACGAAAGAAAATTGTAGAGCATCGTCCAATTCGACCCTAAATGGGAATATTAAGTTAATCCCATTTCAATGAACTTTAATAAATGCCAAATCAGCCCGATGTGCAATAAAACCTTCTTGGAATTAGAACTGGTTAGAATATGGATTTTCCCAACAAAGTGTATTGTAGTTAATATCTATGCAGCTAATGGTAAATAAATTATGTACTTTGATATTTATATGTATCTGAAAGTGAGAAGGGTGATAAACGTCACTGTACCTAGGCCTCAGTAGGCCCGTTGTGCTACCTCCTAAATGGAACTCCTCACTCAGTACGGCGCCCATCCTTCTGATCTTAAGTGTTAAATTTCCTTAATGTCGGCTTAAGAAAGCCAATACTCTTGGATAAGAGTGCAGGGCAGTTACAAAGGATGTGCTCCACCGTCTCGTCTTCCTGTTCACAACCTCTACACAGAGGTGTGTCATTTATACCCATTGTAAAAAGGCTTTTTGCAGTTGACAATGTCCAGTTAGAACGCCCATAATTAGACGAAGGCTCGTCCTAGGAATTGCCAAGTAATGTTTAACTGTATCTTTGTTAGGATAGTTCAGCAGCTCCCTGAAAAAGTTACAGTTTACTGTTTTATCCCATCGTCTTGTAAACTGCTTATGAGAGTGTCTTTTAATTAGGTCCCTCATCACAGACTCTGTCAGAGCTATGAAAGATTTGGGTCCAAAAGGTTTGGTCCCGTCAGCCCTCCTGGCAAACGAGTCACGATGCGGTTGCTTTTGGAGTGCGCGCGTTCTTTGGTTCAGCAGATTTGATATTTAACTAGTAGGTATGTAATCCTGGATAAAATTAAGATGAGTAGTTCTGCTGAACTAAAGCAAATTTATAGTCATCAGGGTAAAAGACTACTAGTAATAAATTAATTTGAATTTAAAAAGTACAATCTAAAATTGTATTTGAGAGATATAAAGTGGAGATGTATTAAAGATACGTGTAACGCTTACTCAAAAACTCTCGCAGATGTTTTTCATAGAGTTTAACTGTATCAAACAGAATTCACACAAACCCGAGCTCAAAAATTTCATGATTAGTTGTGGTTAGTTTCATTCATTATTCTTATAAGTAGGTTTTGTTTGTTTGTTTGTTTTATTCTATTTTTATTTTTGTAACTAATGTAGCGTTAGATAACTTCTTTGAATCAACGAATTCTCACGAACCTGAGCAAGAAAAGTTCTACTTAGTTGTTATTTATCATTCTAATAAGTAGGTTTGATTGTTTGTTTTATTTTGTTCTTCTTGTAGATAGGGTAGCCTTACAAAATTTTAATAAAAGTGTTATTTGAAATTTGCTTGCGTTTTATTTTGCGTCAAAATTTATAGCCTTTCTAATGATATTTTTAAATAGGCACGACTAGGATTCCTAACAGATTTTAATAAATTATTTAAATATATTCTTGGGCCAAAATAGGCGGTTTAAAAGCAGGTCAGATTTAGGTTCGAGTCGAGACGTTAGAAATTTAGGGGCGATACCTGATCCCTCGGCTGAAATGGGCTACGCTCAGTTTGTACGTTTGTACCCTAGAAAAAGGAGAGGGCTAATTAAAGTTAAAAAACTAATTTAATATTCGGTTAAAAAATATGGTGTAAATGGTGAACGAAGTTGAAAGTGGAATTGAGCCCACCGATATTTGCGAATAATATATTATTTTTCGATGATGAACACCCAGGAGTACCCATTACCTGAATGTTCGACTGAAGGAGTATTCTATAACCAAAATATTAATATCTTGGTTACTTATTATTATATTTTTATTTGAGATGGAAAAAAAAAAAAATAAAGAAAAAGAGGAAGAAGAAAATTGACTGACATACCCAGAACGTAAAACATCTGTTAACAAGAAATTTATTAAAGGGCAAGTGGGGTGGTACCATCTTGGACAGGAAAGCTCCTTTACCACCTACTAAAGCTAAGAGCACTGCACTAACCAATGAGCTGTTAGTTTAACTGGAGAAAGCATCGATTTGGCATAAGCGTGGCATTATAAACGCAATAAAATCCACCAAAAACCCGGGAAAATGGTTACTACAGATACTATTTTGTCTTTCTGTTTCATGTACTTAATAGTATATTATGTTTAAATTTTACTTAAATTATTTCTAAAATTACATTAAAATAAGCTCTACTATTGTATTTTAAACTGTGAATAATATTTGTTATATTTATTACTGTAGAGTATAACACAGAAAAGTAATGATGTCAAAATACTATTTTTTTAGACAGCTATTAATAAAGGCGCGACAACGTGACAAGCGAATTTTCGTAAAGCGTACTTCCGCCACCTTCATCTTCGCTGATGGATTGTAGAGAAGTAAGGATCACCCTCTTTATGGCTGTATTGCTCAAAAAGTGACCCTCACTAGGAGGTGCTGATGTAGCTTAGGGAACCAATGAGAACCAATGACCTTGACCGCCAGATATAAAGTGACCCTCTGGAACACAACTCCATCTGCAACTGGAGGGCCATTTTCGTAACAAAGAGTGGATGCTCCTTTACCTTTCTGGAATCCATGGTCTCCCTCTACAGATGACACATTCAATAAGGCGTTTTAGTGTAAATGTTTTTTGTTGTTTGTGTAATTTTTGTGACAATTTTATATATTTCAGTTTTGTGTAAGTACTTTAGATAAATTAAAATGGTAAGGCAGTGCCAAGTGTGTAAAGTGACGGATATGATTCCTGGATTATTATTTCACAAGTAAGTACAAACTATGCTTGTACCATTCTATCTAATAAACAAAAACATGTTGGCCGCAGCTTTCGATTGCGTTTATGAATGAAATGCTTTCTCTTTTTATGATTTTAGCTCATTGGCACTAACCAACTAAGCCAGAAGAACTACAAATTAAACCTAAAAATTTGGATTTTTTTTTCATATCTCTGACCATTTAAAACGTTAAAGAATTTTTATTAAATTAATTATAAAGCTTTTAAAATTTTTGTATTTTTTGCTATGTGTCCAATAAAACAGAGTCTCTTGTTAAAAACTTTTTTTTTTGGTCTTTTGGTTTGACTTTATTTAGAATAAAGCATGCCATTTTTTAAGTAAAAAAAAAAATAAAATGTAAAACGTTTAATGTCAATGCGTTAAAGAAAGTCATCCAATAACTATAGCATTACTGTCTCATAAACTAAAACTTTTTTTAAATTTATTAATTGCTACAACTTTAGCACGATTCTCTAATCGGCCACGCCTAGTTAAAATATTTTTATTCAGCAGTGTTAACTTTGACACGGCGGCGTATAAATATGCCCTAGCACAGCCATAAATCCAGGTTCTTTTCGCGGTAAAAACGTCGCCATTAATTATCGATAAATATCTGATCGAATTTGCCTAATAAAGGTTAATAAAATAATATTCCCTCACGATCTATCGGTTATTAATCGATCGCTCTTTAAGATAAAGTTACCGATCGTGCTGGTTTGTTATAAACCACGGTATAATTTATAAATCTATTGTTCTAATGGAGAGCTTATGAAAAATTACTTTTAATAGGTGATTAGGTAATTTGACAATAACATTTTTATTGGTAATTACTTTCGCATTATTAACTTATATTCTCTTAGAATTTTATAGCTGCTATCTTAAACTTTTTTTGATTAGTACTAATTTCAAAAAGTAATTTATTTGATATCACCCTGACAGATACAGGAATATTGATGTATGGTTCAATTTTAGGCCTAATTTATAGTTATACAAATTATCACCATCTTCTTTTAATATATTTTTTAATTATTTTTATTATTTGGTGTCTTAAAAACAAAGAGTTTCGTTACATTACTATTACAAACCCCACCTTTAACTTCAATAATGATATAAGCAAATAAGAATGTATGTTTTCTGCAGTGCAGCTCAAGATGTACCAAAAAATATACATTTCCGAAAAAGCTAACATATCATAAGAGGAGATTAGAGTCAAAAATATTAAAGCTTTTTAACGTAACAGCCTTATGTGGTAAGAATATTGACCTTTTCAAGACATACAAGTTTTTTATTTATTTGTTTATCTATTTATTTATTTTTGATGTCGGGATAAAGTCATTAAAAAAAAGCATGAGTAACCTATATAATAAAGCTCAAACCACTAAGACCTATTCTTAATCTAAGCAAACTAATAGCCGGTGTAATAATATCGTAGGTGCAAAGTCATTGCAGTTTTCCGCAATATATTCCAAATTTCGTAGGCCAACTTGCACCACGTTTTTATTATGATTACAATATGTATGTTGGTTATCCAATAGTATACACAGAACTCTTACCTAAGTAGGAGATTTAACCAGTAATTTATTTTAGAAGATCAAGGGACACCTTATCAAAAATTATTGTAAAAAAAATGTACGCCACTTTTGCAATTTTTATTTTTTTTATGATTTTTTAGATTAAATTTCTAAAAATATTTTTTTTTGTTTTTTGATATTTTTTCCTATCTTGCTTTGGTTTCAGGGAAAAAACTAAAACCAATTTATTGCAACACTCTGGATTTCAAAAATAGTTAACTCTAGTTGCAAATTAAAATTTATTTTTTTAAAGTTTTTTTTATGAGGTTCAGAGACTGGAATTGGTTTTTTTTTTGAAAACGAAGCAAAATAAAAAAATATCAAAAAACAAAAAGCTGTATTTTTTGTTGCTTAATATAAAAAAATCATAAAAAAAATTAAAAATGCCAAAAAACTCAGTGGCGTACATTTTTTTAAAATTATTTACAATAGAGTGTACCCTAAGACGCCACTGGACCTAATAATTCTAATAAAGGAATGACTTGGGCCCTTATTAATAAAAATAACACTGAGAAATTTAAAAAAAATTAGCTACAAAGTATTAAAGATAACTACAAAAAAACTATTTTTTTTTTTAATTTAAACATTTTGTATCTTGGATACTATGCATTTTCGAACCCATATTTAAAAAAAACTTTTTTTATATTTCTTAATGAGAAATTTCCTCCTAAATTTTGTCGGTGCATTTTTTAAACACCCTGAACAAGTTAAATATTTCCTTTTCTAAATAAAATTTATCAAAGCTTTTTTAATCACTCTATACATCTTCACATCATCAGCAAACAAAGGATACCAATAATATTAAATTTAAATAAATTAAAATATAGTGCTTCACAATAGAAACCCCGCAGAACCTCTAAATTTACATGCATTTTTTTTTATCTTGGGACAGTCCACTCTTTACAAATATGACCAGTCGAAAAGCCCTCTCTCCAGTTAGTAAATCACCAAAGTCCAGAGCACACAGTTTGTTCACAAAAAGTCTTTGGTCAACCCTGTCGAATACCTTCGGGAAAGCGGTATACGGCGCCGGCGTCTACCTATATTAATTAGATATACAGGGTGATTCATAAGTCGAGGCGAAAAATGGGATCCCGTACTCATTTTTTAATTTTGAAACAAAAATTAAGAATACTTTTTTTTGAAATTCGCCTTTGTTTATAAGATATTTGCATAAAATTAAATAGTTAATTAGTAATACAATAATCTAGTCGCTGTATTAAAACTATACGTCGTATGTGAAAATAAGTGTTGGTAAATACTAGAGAAAATTAAAATTTTAGATATTAAATTATTATTAGAAAACATATGGTACATAACAACAAATAACATTTATTTTTTTTCAAATACAAAATAAACAAAGAAATGTAAAACAAAATTATAACAAGTGTTCAAAAATTCCACCATTCTCACGGATGCAAGCATGACATCTGTTTATTAATGAATTGTACACCTCTGCAAAATTTGTTGTAACTTGAATATGCTGTACAGCATTATTAATTCTTTCCTGCAATTATTCAACCGAGTTTATTTGTACAGCATAAACCATCTGTTTCAAATGGCCCCAGAGATAAAAGTCAAGGGGGTTGAGGTCAGGAGACCTTGCGGGCCAACGAACAGGACCATTTCTGCCTATCCATCTTTGATTAAAATTATTATTCAACCACCTAACAACATTTCTTCCAACGTGTGGTGGTACACCATCGTGTTGATACCACATTCTGTTCTGAGGTTGAGAGGCAAATCATCCAGCACAGTATTTTCAACTTGATTTTCCAAAAGTTCCAAGTATAAATTAGCATTCAATCGTGGGGTAGAACTTGGAGAGGTAACAATCTTCCGTTAAAAATGCCACACCAGGTGTTGATGCAAAATCTTTGCTGAAAATTGCGAACTCTTATTGCGTGAGGATTTTCTAGTGGCCAAATGTGGTTGTTGCGGAAATTATTAATACCATCTCTGGTGAAAATTGATTCGTCCGACCACAAGGTTCTCGAATAAACTCCGGATTTACATTGTGTTGTTCTAATAACCACTGACAAAAAACAGACGTTGTTCTGTGTCACCTGGTTGCAAATTGTGCACGTTTGCCGATGGTAAGGATGGAGAACTTCCTGATTTAAAGTTCGCCAAGCGAAACTCTGAGTAAGTTGGATACGTGTTGCAATTCGTCAGTACTAATTTCTGGTTGATCAAGAACCGAATCAATTATAGGCCCTCTTGTTGTACTGTATGACTTCTATTACGGCCGCTTTTAGGACGCTTAACAATTCCACATTCGCGAAGTCTTTGAAAGGAGTCAGAAAAAACGCGTCTAGAAGGTTGCCTTCTGTTTGGAAACCTCTGCTGATACTCACGACAAGCTGCTAGACCATTTCCGTCACATAAACCGTAGATATAAATGATATCAGCATATTCTTCGTTGGTAAACTCCATCTTCTCGTAGCTTTTACAATAACATATTCAAATGCATTTAACTGTTGACAACTGTCAAATTTAATTTCACATATGGCGTCTGGTATTAATGCGCTTACTAGATTAAGAAGGCTCTTTATTTTATTTTTAATTATTTCGTCGGTAAAAGTTTGAAGTAAAATATCTCGGAAACGAAGGCGAATTTCAAAAAATAGTATTCTTCATTTTCGATTCAGAATTAAAAAATGAGTGCGGGATCCCATTTTTCGCCTCGACTTATGAATCACCCTGTATAGTTAAAATTATGTTATTCCAATTAACAAGTAATAATAAAAGACAATTACGGTAAAACATTTAATTTTAATCCCAAATAATGAATTACAGAAATGTATGTTTGGTGTTAGGGAAATAAAATATTTAGGATACATTATCAGAGACAAACAACGAGACGAGCAACTAAATGTAAATAAATTATCCGAGAGAGAGACAGCTGTTATGCTTCCTTTGTCTGTCTTCAAGGAAAGCGAACGCAGATAGCGCCCGAGGCGGATCCTCGGCATTGCCCGCGAAATTCAAATTACTAATTCTATTCTTTTCCTTGTTTTATTAAAAGGAGGTAGGTAAAGATCAACCATTTTTTACCCTTACAAATCGAGAAAATTTTAAGTTTCGATTTAGGCCATTTTTTACATTTATATTAAGTATATTTCTATAATAAATTGATAACAAAATATATAGTATTGAGAAAAAATCCTTCAAACTTAGCACATTTATTTTTTATTAATTTTAAGTGCCCTCTTTTTAATTCGAAAAATTTATTTAGACTCTTGATGAGCCAAAATAAATTACCGATAATAAGTATTTTTAAGTTTACTTGTTCAAGTATTAAAAATACTTAATTAATATTTATTATTGTGACGTAAAAATTGCCTAAGCAAATTTTGCAAAATAAGATTTAAAAACACTTAAAATGATGAATTCAATAAACATGTCATTTGAAAGTTTTTCTTGATACTTGCTATTTTATTTTTTTATCTATTTATTGTAAATGTAAATACAGATCCTTAAACTTAATATAAATAATTATAATAATAATACTAAACCGCGACTTTCAATTTTCACGATTTTGATGGGAAAAAATGGTCGATCTTTACCTACATCCTCAGAGGTTCAATGAAAAAAAAACTACTACTACATTTATTTGGTTTTTAATACATTTTTTACAGACAATGAAATCAAATAAAGATATTCCGGGAAACCGACACTATTATTGTAGATGAAAAAAAATATTTAATAGCATCAGTTTCTGTTGAAACAGAAGTTTGTCAGGTTTCTGATGAAGTGTTGAAGTTTCTTCCAATTAATTTTAAAATGAGATATAAGGAAACGCAAAAAGATGCAGTTCTCAAACAAGTTTTTAGGTTTATTCAAAATGGCTGGCCATTAAACAAAAAAGATGAAGTTTCAGAATATTATGCTTACTGTTTGATGTTTTAAACAGAGTAATTGTTCCCAAAAAAATGTTTCAAACAGAGTAATTGTTCCCAAAAAATTTTGTGAACAAATTCTAAAACAATTGCAGCAGGGCCACCTAGGACAAAAAAGAATGAAATCCTTTGCAAGCATAAGATTGCTTTTTCGAATTTTTTCCTTATTTAAAGTGATGTCAATAGCCTATAAATTTCAAATATAAACCAAAATATTTGTTTTTCTGATAGTCCACTTCTAGGTAAAAAATTCGCATCCTGAATTGTATTAATTTATAATTTAAAGCCTAAAAGAACTCACTGCTTTTACACTAACGTGCTGTGCTAAAACGGTATGTGTTTATTTACTTATTTTGGAACAACATTTTTTTCGATACGGGAATTTTTTTTGTTCAAGTTTTAAATTTTAAAAATGAACCAAAGTATTTTATTAAATATATAACAAGTTCCTAATAAAAAGTATAAGAAATGTACTTAATAATATTTAAATTGGCAAAAATGGACATGGACGTTAAGTTAAAGCCACAAGTAATTAAAATATTAATTATTAGAAGCCAATATTTTTAAATCGGTTAAGTCAAGACATTTATACCTCTTTAAACAACAGAAATACAGGAAATTTAAGTTATATTATCCCACTTCTATCAAGGAAATTTTATCTTATGCGGGTCCACATAAAAACTTTATAGGTATCTACCCGTATAGAGCAACCTAATAAATCGTGATAAGCTACGAAATCAAATATCAATTAAATCTATAAAACCTACAGGGGTTAATTAAAAAATGTAATCTTACAAAAACTTTACTTTTAAAAACATAGAAAAACATAATACATATATATTTTTTAAACTTATAGGTTAAAAACACAATTTTTTGGCGTATTATTAACGTTTACAAAATCATTTAATAATAGCCCTTATTAAAAAATAATTTTCTATTAATAAACGATTATAGTGTAGGCAACTAACAACACACACAATAACAATAAATTTATTTCTAGCCGCATAAAAACCATTAAAACATGTGTCAAGTTGGTTGCCTAAAATCAAAATACATACAAAAAAATCGCCAAAAAATTCTTACTAACTTAAACATAAATTGACTATAAATGATCTTAAAAGTTACCGCGCGCACCTAGCATGCGCGTTACAAATGACCTTGGTCATAAATAGCCCTCTTTTAATATTATTGTTTGTTAAATAGCCATTAATAATCGCATATTATAAGAATAACTAAAATTAAACCTTTTTATAATTTTCTTTTTTTAAAATAATTATTAACGACTTGGGCATTTTTCCGGAGAGCTGGAAAGCTGCACGTGTGCAACCTGTGCCCAAAAAAGAATGCAAAACTCTTCCTTCTAACTAAAGACCTATATCTCTTCTTTCTGTTGTTTGCAAAGTAATGGAAAATTTATTAATTCCCAAATCCTAAAATATTTGGGAAAACGCCAAATTTTACATGACAGATTATCGATTCCGTCACAGAAGATCCACAGCTGATCTTCTTTCATTTATCTCACACCACTGGAAAGTCCCTTGAGTTTCTTGGTCAATTCCAGATCGTTGCTCTTGACATATGTAAAGCTTTTGATCAGGTATGGCATGATGGGCTTCTTAACAAACTTCCTTCCTACGGTCTTCCACCTAAGCTTTGTTCTTGGCTCTCCAGTTTCCTTTCTTATCGACGTATATCAGGTATTGTGGATGGTCATTCTTCCAGCTTTTATCCATGTAATGCTGGGGTGCCCCAGGGCTCAGTACTGACACCAACTCTGTTTCTTCTTCACATCAACGATCTTCTCTCTTCCACAACCAATCCTATCCATAGTTTTGCTGATGATAGTACCGTCCACTCTAATATTCAATTTCTTAAGCCATCCTGTAATTCTGATTTGGAAAACAAGCGCAGGTCAATGCAGATATCTCTTTCACAAGACCTTAAAATAATTTTGGATTGGGGTGCCAAAAATATTGTTTAGTTTAATGTCTCCAAAACACAGTCATGTTTGCTATCGCGTAAAAAGTCGGTCAATGCTCATTCATTACATATGAGCGGCAAAGTTCTGCAGAACAAAGAATAGTTAAATCTTGTGGGTATTACTTTTGAGAATAACCTTAACTGGCTCAAACCCATTACAACCATTGCCTCAGCAGCTTTAAAAAAGCTTGAATTCCTTTTTCGAGTCAGAAAGTATTTCTTTTCTTCTAATCTGAATACTCTGTACATATTCCAGATCAGACCCTCTTTAAAATATTGTTTTAACGTCTGGGAAACGGCATCTCCTACAACACTTAGCATTCTTGACTTCATCGAGAGAAAAGCTGTTTGTCTTCTTTTGCCCACCGTCGATTTGTAGGGGGTCTGTCGCTCTTCTAAAGATATTTTTACGGCTTCTGCTACGAAGAGATGGCCAGTATAATTCCTTCTTTGGCAGCTCCCAAACCAACAGGTAGTGCCACTTTTATGCATCCTTTTACAGTCCAACTTAAAAGGCACCGAACTTCCCACTTTGTTCGTTTCTTCGTCCCTATAGTGTCCAGACTATGGAACCTTCTACCCACATAAGTTTTTTCCCCCTAATCTTCAAATATTTAAATACATTAGTAATTAGGCCCTAGCCTTCGTGGACTGTCCCAAGATAAATAAAAAAATGTATATAAATCTAATCTAAAATAAGGAATGGGTACTTTGCAAATTCCAAAAAAATGAGTGTTCGGACTTGTGGGTCGGACATACTGTATTTCCATGTATTTTTCGACGCTGAATCCGATCCTGAGCTCAGAAATGGCTTTCCACGTCTGAAAATGACCCCAGGGGCCAAAAATGGCCTCTTTAGGGCTCTAAAGCCAAGCTGAGTTTGTGGTCGATAAGTTTATGGCCAACTGAAATTTCCCGTTTGGGAGCGGGAAGATAACCAGTTAGAGGCTGGAAAAATCGTGTTTCGGACGCCGCAATCGCAACAGTATAGTCCAGGGCATTTAAATTAAAATCGCCTGAATAGCGGAAATATTGTGAGCCAGCAGATATCGACATGCGGTTTTCTGCAGTATGTTCAGGAAGGTCCCAGAAAACGACTCTAGGAAGTCTGGTCCATGCATTTTTTGAAGAATGCCTTCTGGGCCGGAAAATGCATTTTCCAATTGCATCATTACTTGCACCATCATAGGAACGACTGCAAACTCGGAAAAATCGCTCGGAAATCGTTACTCGGGGGTTTTCGAACTGCCGAACTCGATTATGGCATTATAATTACCCGGGTGTGCTCGGGGGTGGCTCTGTGGGGGTGTCCGGGGGGTGAATTGGGGGAGAAATGGCAGCATGCCTGAAAATCGCTCAAACTCGTTACTCGGGGGGTTTTCGGGGATGTCGAACTCGATTATGGCATTAGAATTACCCGGGTGTGCTCGGGGGTGGCTCTGTGGGGGTGTCCGGGGGGTGAATTGGGGGAGGAATGGCAGCGTGTCTGAAAATCGCTTCAAACTCGTTAATCGGGGGTTTTCGGGGACCCCAAATTAATTTATAGCACTAAATTTCCCCGGGGGCGCTCGGGGTTTCTCTGTGGGGTTGTCTGGGGGGGGATTGCAGCGTCCATGAAAATATAAATAATAATATAATATAAAATTTACTTAAATAAATAAAAAACAGTAAATCAATAATATTTCTGCTTTCAATGGAAAACAGAAAAGTCTCTTATTGATAAAGCAAATATTTGTCAACAAGAAACTATAAAGGATTTGTTTTTTTTTCAAGTTTTTAATGTTTTTTTTTTAATTAATTTTCTGCAATAAATATTGTCATGTTTTGTTTTTTATGAAAATATATTTTGATTTTGTAAAAAAAAATAAAAAATATGTTTTGATTTGGTAAAAAAAAAATAAAAATGCCTGTAAAAGGTATATAATGGTTAACTTGGTACATTTTAAAAAATTACCCTGGCAACATTGTCCCGCGCGCAGTCGGCGTCTGTGTGGCATCAGTATTGCATCTGACTTTAGGACCATGTTGCTTTTTCGTTGTACATGCTTTCACGGGATGCGACACAACCTCAGCATTTTTCTATCGAGGGAAAGTAAAATTCTGCGATATGTTTGAAAAATCCGATGATTTACATGGATTTGCAGAAATATTTAAGCAAATACATGTAGCCATGGACAATTTAATAGATCACGGGCTTCGTCTAGCTTTGGCTCTTTACGGGGCACCCAAAGATGTACGCACGACCGATGAACCTGCGATTGAGCTTGTCCAAAGCTATCGAGCAAAAGCGTAAGCTGAAGCCGCCAACTCTAGCACTTGCACGCATAATTCCGACTGCCAATGCGTTAACCGAGCATATCAAGCGTGTCTATTTCCAAGTACAGGCTTGGTATGGTTCACAAAGTCAAGACGACACCTTAGATCCGTTGAAATGGGGGGTGGGAATTGGTGGATGGAGAGCTCAGTCCTGTCACCATGACCCAGAAGGCCGGTCCCGAGGAAATTTTGGGCAAAATTTCTTGTTCTTGTCGAACCGACTGTGGCACGAGGTGCGGGTGCCGCAGAAGTGGGTTGGTATGCTCACTTGCATGCAAGCATTGCGATGGCAATTGCTCAAATCAAAAAGGGACTTCCAATGGGGCCGAGAATTGTGACGAGGAGAAGATGAAGAAGGGGAAGAAAATTAAGGAGGGAAAGAAGATGGAGAACGGGAAGAAGGGGAAGAAGAGTTTAAACAAGATATTTAGTATTTAGGTTAAAAATTAAAGTTTATAATGAATAATTCAAGATTTAAAAAACTCCTATTTGTTTTTTGAATAAAGTATTATATTCATAATTTGTGATTTTTCACTTTCTCCTTTACGATTTCCCACAGAGCCACACCCAAGCGCCCCCGGGGAAGTCTAATGCCAGAATTCAATTCGACATCCCCGAAAACCCCCGAGTAACGATTTTGGAGCGATTTTCATGGACTATGCAATTTCCGCCCCAGAATGACCCTCAGACCAACTCACAAAGGGACCCCCGAGCTCCCCCGGGTAATTCTAATGCCGGGATCGAGTTTGGCATTCCCGAAAACCCCCGAGTAACGAGTTTGAAACGATTTTCAGGAAAGCTGCCATTTCTTCCCTAATTCACCCCCCGGACACCCCCACAGAGCTACCCCTGACTACACCCGGGTAATTCTAATGCCAGAATCGAGTTCGGCAGTTTCGAAAACCCCCGAGTCACGAGTTTGGAGCGATTTTCAGGTATGCTACCATTTCTCCCCCAATTCACCCTCCGGACACCCCCACAGAGCCACCCCCGAGCATACCGGGTAATTCTAATGCCGGAATCGACTTCGGCAGGTCCGAAAACCCCCCGAGTAACGATTTCCGAGCGATTTTTCCGAGTTTGCAGTCGTTCCTATAATGGTGTACGTAATAATGCAATTGGAAAATGCATTTTCCGGCCCAGAGGGCATTTTTCAAAAAATGCATGAACCAGACTTCCTAGAGTCGTTTTCTGGGACCTTCTTGAACACAATGCAGAAAATCGCATCTCGATATCTACTGGCTTAAAATATTTCCGCTATTTTTCCCAACTTCCCTGGACCAGTAGTATTTTCATGTACTTTAAAATTCTGGAACTCAGACTGTGCTCGAAAAGTTTATGGGCAACTGGAATTTCCTACTTGGGACCAGAAAAATGACCCCTTAGGTTCCTTCCTCTATCATAAAATTTGGAAAATAATGATGATGGCACTCCCAAAAGTAATGTATTCCGGAGGTAAGACATCCCTCCAATCGAATCTCCGGGTGAAGGGTGCATTTGGGAGGCCACCATCGAAATGTCTAAAATTATTTACTAATATATGTAGGCTTAACTCCAACGCATACTCTGTTCACCATTATCTTTATTCTTCTAAAGCCCACAAATTATTTCTTACCAAAACCCAAATAAGTTCCAAAACATGAACCAACCACCTCCTTTTCCCAGGCTACGAACTCATTCCATCTTTTCGACCCCATGGCGATGTATGTGCTTACGTTCGCAACGATCTGGCTTGTGCTAGGGTTTCTAACCTCGAATCGGGTAGGTCTGATATCCTTTGGCTTAAACTAACCTTTAGATCTTCTACCAAATTTATCTGCTGTATATACCGGTCCCCATCTGACAATTCCCACTCCGGGTTCTTTGACTTTCTTCAATAAAGATTGATACTATTATTTCCCAGATTCCATTAGCCGAAGAAATCGTCCTCGGGGATTTTAATGTTCACAATAAGGACAGGTAAGGTTCTTCAAAAACTGACACATAAAGCAGATTAGCCGAAAACTTGGCAATCAGTAACTCGCTCACCAATTTAATAAGGAAACCTACCTACTTCCCCAGGGTTCACACCCATAATTCTAACTCCTGGATCTTTTTCTTACTTCTAACCCTGAACTCTACCAAGCATTCGTAACTGCTCCCCTTGGTCGTTCAGATCATGGCTTGGTCACTGTATCATACTCCATACATTCGAAGGCAACTAAATGTACGCTTCCACGCACTGTCTGGCACTATAATTCGGTAAACTGGGGTGGTCTGAGAGATTTCTTTGCCACCTACCCTACTTCCAGCTTTTATCCAATTAATGCTGGGTTGCCTCAGGCTCAGTACTGGCACCAACTCTGTTCCTTCTTCATATCAACAATGTTCTCTCTTCCACAACCAATCCTGCATAGTTGTTTTGCTGACGATAGTACCCTCCACTCTAATATTAAATTTCTTAAGCCACCCTGCAATTCTGATTTGGAAAGCAAGCGCGGGTTAATGCAAATATCTCTTTCATAAGACCTTAAAGTAATCTTGGATTGGGAAGCCAAAAATCTTGTCCACTTTAATGCCTCCAAAACACAGACATGTTCGCTATCGCGGCAAAAGGCGGCCAACGCTCATCCGTTACTTATAAGCGGCTAAGTTCTGCAGAACAAAGAATCGTTTAACCTAAGAGTGTTACTTTTGAAAATAACCTTAACTGGCACAAACATATATTATCTGTAGGCTCAGCCGCTTCAAAGAAGCTTGGATTCATTTTTCGAGCCAGAAAGTATTTCTTTCCTTCTAATCTGTATACTCTGTATGTATACCAGATCGGACTCTTTTTAGAATATTGGAATATTGTTCTCACGTCTGGGGAATGGCGTTTCCTACAACACTTAGCATCCTTGACTCCATTCAGAGAAGAACGTTCGTCTTATCAATGATCCCACACTTACAGAAAAGCTTCCTTTTCTTGCCCATCGACGAGCTGTAGGGGATTTTACCCTCTTTTATAGGTATTTTAACGGCTTTAGCTCCGAAGAGTCACTTTTATGCGTTCATTTACAGTCCAACTTGAGAGACTCCGAACTTTCCACTTTATTCGTTTCTTCACCCCTAGGGTGTCCAGATTATGGAACCAGCTACCCGCAGAAGTTTTTCCTTTTCTCCCTCAGGGGTATTTTTTCATGGAAATGCCACTGTTGCGATTGCGACGACCGAAACACAATTTTCCGACCCTAAGGGGTCTTTTCCTCGGTCCCAAACGGATAATTCCAGTAGGCCATAAAATTTTCGAGCACAGCATGAGTTTCCTAATTTAAAAGTGCATTAAAATACCACTGTTGCGATTTTATCGTCCAAAATATGATTTTCTATCCCCTAGGGGGTCATTTTCTCGGTCCCAAACAGAGAATTCCAGTTGACCATAAAAATTTTGAGCACAGTGTCTGAGTTCCAGAATTTAAAAGTACATAAAAATACCACTGTTGCAATTAGGGCATCGGAAAACAATTTTTCGGCCCCTAAGGGGTCATATTTCCGGTCCCAAACAGGGAATTCCAGTTGGCCATAAGGCCCTATAGAGGCCATTTTTGGCCCCTGGGGCCAATTCCAGACGTGAAGGGCCATTTCTGAGCTCGGGATCTGATTCAGCGTCGAGAAATACATGGGAATACATAATATGTCAGATCCACAAGTCCGAACACTCATTTTTTTTGTGGGGCTGTGCTATTTTCCACTGGCCAAATCGGAAATCGCTCTCAAAACCGAGCAAAAATTCAAAAACTAGGTATACAATATTAAATTTTTTCTATTCAGTCCGATGGTATACCTAGGATCTGTTTGTTATTCAGAAATAGTGTGGGTGGCCAGATAAGAATGCAAAGTGCTGTATTTTGGAAACTATTCGTCGTAGAGACTTGCGTTAAAAAAATTTATGACTAAAGTGGCCAAAAGAATACCATGGAAAATATTTTCAGATTTCCAAGATGGTCGCTAGGGGGCGTAACCGCCAGCTTAAACATTTTAAGTGATTTTTCACTGAAATCTACCCAGTAAATGTTACCAAAAAATATATGCTTTTTAAAGCTCAGTTTTACTTCAGTAATTTTTGTTTAACACTCTGTGACGTATCTATTAAAATAAAGTGGTGGGAGGTAATTCAATGTTTTTTTTAAATAAACAGCTGTAACTCCTAAACGACTTAACGGATTTTAACAAATTTGGTCTCGTTGGAAAAAACATTTATTGCTCCATCAAATCCGTCTTATCTGTGATATGTCTAGTTCTTAGTAATGCTGCTAGAGCGCGTTTTTTGATCTAATCACCGAAAATTTCAAAATTCTCTAAAAAATTAAATGCAATAATATGACTTTTTTTTTCACAAAAATGAAATGAAATGATAACTTAATAGGCCAGTGAAAACCGTATCTTGATATCTTATTCGTAGCCTGAAATATCGGAGAAAGAATATTTAGTTATCATATAATTTTAATAAGACGCTATTACACCGATATTTTTTGTTATTTATTTGTCCTTTTTCAAGGTTTAATAATAAAATTTCTTAATTTAATAATTTTTAAATAATTAAAATATTCTTTGTTCAAAAAATAAAAAAAACGCGTAGGGGCATAATAATCAATGCATATAAAATGCAAGTGCAAGGTAGGCAGAATATTGAAGAGTAGGCCATGGAGAAAAAAACAAATGCCTATAATCAACTTGTCAACAAATATTAAAATTAGGCAGTCCAATTTGTGTTCTTTGCACACATAAGTAAAGCGTTAAAACTATTAAAATGCCTTTTACAAATGATGAAGCTGTCGATATGATTGCGGTATATTTTGAATGTCTTCGAAATGCGGCATTGGCTCAAAGGGTATACAGAGCTCGATATCCAAATCGGCGTTTACGCGATGCGAGAATTTTTCCGCGTTTAGTGCAAAATTTGCGTAATACTTGCAGCTTTCGACCTCAGTTGCGAAGACACTCGGCTAGAACAAGGGAAGACAATATTATTAATGTCTTAGCATACGTGGAGTTCTATCCCCACGTTAGTACGAGAGCAATGTCTCGCGCGTTGGGTATATCACGTACTACTATTCTAAACACTTAAAAGGATCACAGGTAAGTTTTTATGTCACAAAAAAATACTACTTTACATATTTCGCAATGTGTTTCTTTCAAATTATTAGATGCCCATATCATATGGTTTTACATCAAGCCTTGAATCACGAAGACTTTGACCGACGGTTAGATTATTGTCATTGGATGTTTGGCATGATTAGGGAAAATAGAGAATTTTTATCCGAAATTCTTTGAACATTTTAGGAGTGATGGAAACATTAATTTGCATAATATGCATTATTGGTCTGACAACAATCCTCACTGGTTGCGGGAGGTCCAACATCAAGGCCATTGGAGTCTCAATGTGTGGTGTGGCATTCTGGGCGGAACTATTATAGGTCCCTATTTCTTTGATCAACCACTAAATGGTGCCGTATTTTTGATTTTCTGGTAAACCAATTGCCTCTTTTATTAGAAGATATACCCCTGCAATTACGACAAAATATGTTTTTGTAACTAGACGGTTGCCCAGCACATTTCTCAAGAAATGTGCGAGAACATGTAGATTTAAGATATCAACAGAGGTGGATTGGGCGAGGAAGTCTATTTCCTTGGCCACCCCGATCCCCAGACCTCACCTGTGTGGACTTCTACCTATGGGGTCGGTTGAAAGATATTGTTTACCAAATTCAACCAACAACGAGAGACGACATGAAAATACGAATATAAGAAGCCATTCACAGCCTGTCAAGAGCAGAAATTGTAGCTGCTGTAATGTCCACGCATAAGCGGCTCCAACAATGCATTAAGTGTGATGGAAGACAGTTCGAGCATTTAAGGAGGCATTAGTTTTATTTCAAAATCGGTAATTTTTTTTATTATGCCCCTACGTTTTTTTTAATTTTTTGAACAAAGAATATTTTAATTATTTAAAAATTATTAAATTAAGACATTTTATCATTGAACCTTGAAAAAAGACAAATAAATAACAATAAATATCGGTGTAATAGCGTCTTATTAAAATTTTATAATAACAATATTCTTTCTTCGATATTTCAGACTACGAATAAGATATTGGGATACGGTTTTCACTGGCCTATTAAGCTATCATTTCACTACATTTTTATGAAAAAAAGTCATATTATAGCATTTAATTTTTTAGAGAATTTGCAATTTTCTGGTATTAGATCAAAAACGCGCTCTAGCGGCATTACTAAGAACTAGACATATCACAGATAAGACGGATTTGATGGAGCAATAAATGTTTTTTCCAACGAGACCAAGTTTGTTAAAATCCGTTCAGTCGTTTAGGAGTTACAGCTGTTTATTTAAAAAAACATTGAATTACCCCCCACCACTTTATTTTAACAGATACGTCACAAAGTGTCAAACAAAAATTACTCGAGTAAAGCTGGGCTTTAAAAAGCATATATTTTTTGGTACATTTACTGGTAGATTTTAGTGAAAAATCACTTAAAAAGTTTAAGATGGCGTTTACGCCCCTTGGAAATCTGAAAATATTTTCCACGGTATTCTTTTGGCCTCTTTAGTCATAAATTTTTTTACCGAAACTATTCGTCGTAGAATAGTTTCCAAAATACAGCACTTTGCATTCTTATCTGGCCACCCTTTTACATGTTTTTACGTAACCGCTCTTATAATAGGTGTATTTAAGGAGAAGGTGTGCACAAAAAGTGTAAAATAGTGCAAACTATTTCGGAATAACAAACTGACCTAAAGTTCTTATAGCACAAAAAATACAAGTTTTTACAATGCAGTGGTCAAAAATATAGAAAAATTAGGTTGCTATTAAAGTTTTAAAATTCTTAATTTTTTAATAATTATTAATAACTGCTCCATTTGACAACTTTAATATAAACGATTTTTGATTAATTACTTTCTTTCTGTACAAATAAAGAAGTAATTGTTAATTATTCATCCGTACTTCCTATTAAAAGAAACTATAACAAATTACTCGGACGGGCTACTAAATTCTAATTTTACTTAATTCGACGACCTATCTAGTTGAAATATAATTGGACACTAATCAGATACGTCAAATATCATGATGGATAACTTCTTCAAAGTGTTTTTGTTAGCTGACTAAATAATAATTAAAAAGAGATTCTCGAGGTTTCATAACTTTTGACATTAATACCAAGATAAATTGGTGTTGATTGCGGTCGACCAGTTATAATTTCTGTTATGATAGAAACTTGGATTTGTATGAAGTGCATGTGGTTCATTATAAAGTCTCAAGTAGATACAGTAATTTAGGAAGCTGTAGTACTTTCGGCTACTTTTAAATGACGAAGAACAATTTATCAGAATCAAAAAATATTACCATTTATAATATTACAAAATTAAAAAAAAGCAAAACGTATTTTTAATGTTGTAAAAAATATAAAAAAGCAAAGGTAATATTTATAAATACGTTTAAAACACACTACAAAAAGTTAGCATAAAAAGAAAGAAGAGACTATCATTAAGCCAAAAAGAATGACGACATGGGGTAGTTAAAACAAATAAATAAAGAAAAAAGGTCATAATAAACATCTAGGACTAAAAAAACCAAAAAGCAAAAAAGATGCGGTAACGGAAATGCAAAATTTAGCTATAAATCAATTACTAATAATATTATACTGATTTATTCTTGCTTTGTATACTAGCGTTTTGTACACTTCAAAAATTTTCCCTAAATATTCTTATTCGTGCACAAAATTAATTATTCAGTTTTCGACCTCTCGTTTCGTACACAAAAACTAAGGTAGGTCTCTGATGGTTCATAACATTTGATAAAATAAATTTAAAGCTAATTTTATAACTAAATATTAAAATATGTATTGCTTACATATAAGATGCACATAAATATAATATTTATTTGGATAGTACTGATATTAAAATAGTCTAATAATAATATATGCCTATCTACCTAAACAGAAAAGTTTACTGTTCCCACTTCTAGTGATTTATCATGTCTGAAATATAACTGGCGAATATAAAAAGCCGCTTTAACTAACCAGAACTAACCATGACCGACCAGAACTAAGAACTTTTGAATTGTCTAAATTATTCGTACGTAAAAGATATTAACAAAATTTAAATAATTTTCAATATGGTATTTATTTGGTTGGTTATTTGAGTCGTTACGATGGTCGGTATACGAAACAAGAAGCATAAAATTGATTTTATAATTCAGTGTACAAAACGAGAATATTTCAGGTAAAGGTTCGTAAACGCGAGTGTACAAATATATTATAATATTTTAAAAACTAAAATAATTTTCTAAGGATTAAGAATAATTGGACATCATTTTTGACATTCCTATATTTAATTTGGTAATCCAAATTGTCACTGAACTGTGCTCTGGGTGGGATTCCGCAGGGGGCATTATATTTGTGATTAATATATTTAAGACTAAAAAGTATTTTTTTACTCGTACAGTTACGGGCAAATAATTCCGGACACTTAGGTTAACGTTTTCTGTCAAATTTTCGAAATTGCGTATACTGGGTTTTTACCTTTAAGGCCTTAGACAACTAAAAAGGTAGGAAACGTATTTTTTAAATAGGTTGTGTTTAGTGAATTAATTTTTAATAAAGTTAAAAAGTGCAAACTCTTTCACAAAAATTGACCGTTTAAAGAAAATATTATATATGTCGGAGAATGGGGTAATATTATCGGTAGACATGTCCTGGCAATATAAATAAGACTCGGCCATCCGTCAAACACACAACTAATTATTATTTTGACTAAATAAACGATTAAAACACAGATTACACAAAACAACACTAATTAACATGTAAACTACAGTCTATAGATAAAAACAATGCAGAAGTACTGTCACGAATAAAAAATAAAATAAATGAACTAGCGATCCGAAGCCGGTGTCTCTACGTTCAGTTCTCTCTAAAAACTATCTATCTAATTCCTTCTCAAAGTATTTATTCCCGGCTTCGTTTCACTCTCCTCGATCTTTAAACAAATATCAAGTCATGTCCTTTATTTTATTTCTAAACAAACTTAAAATCAACATTAACCCAGACACATAAAGAATAATTAATGGACGGCCGAACCGTCGCTCGTTACCAAAAACTCAACACTAAGCTCATTTCTAATAAAAACAAATTCTTATCTTAATGTTCTTTTTTAAAAAAATACGTAATGCCGACACGGCCATACTGACATGTCGCACGTCCTCGTGCGCTAAGCCATTGTTCCACCTGGAACAACCGAAACGACCAACAAACAACACAACCACTCGTCCATCCTGACAAGTCAAAAACATATAAGTAAACAAACAATATTTTGCATATTATCTTTTTTTTACATTCCAAATATTTTTTTCTCAACTTTCATTCCCTTATACCCGGCCACCATAATAGCACACACAACAAATCACCGCAGCGATCACTAAAACATGATGTGACGATCATGAATCATGCCAGATTAAGAAGATTACCGCAGTAAAACTTCTTCAACACAGCATGCATTCCAATAAAGCAACAAAACTTCACATTTAATCCAACTACCGCAGTAGTTTCAAAGTAACAGATAACCACAGCTATCTTTACTATATACAACCTCATACTTAACCTAGCTACCGCAGATAGCTAACTAAGCTCCAGGCAACCGTAGCCGTCCTCAAACTTCACATCTAGCTACCTCAGCAGCTATTCCCAGTAACAGATAGCCGCAACTATCTTTACCAGTTCCACACTTGACCTAGCTATCGCAACAGCTATCAAGTATCAAATAACCGCAGTTATTTTTGCTTAGACAACCGCAGGTCTTCAAGTCATATCTAGCTACCTCAGCAGCTATTTTTAGTAACAGATAGCCGCAACTATCTTTACTAGTTCCACACTTGACCTAGCTATCGCAACAGCTATCAAGTATCAAATAACCGCAGCTATTTGCTTCTCTTAATTAGCTAATATTATCCCGCAGTCTGATATTAGCCCCACACTTTTTTTCTTATACCCACTATTGCTAATCTCTTTAACCTATTTATTCTTACTCATTAGCCGACACTGGCTCATCCACGCATTGTTCAGCATCATCACTCTCAAAGTCAAATATAACTTGTCCTTAACCAGTCGGCACAAGCCGCCACTGGTCATGAATAAATTTACTTAGCTCTCCTTTACCATTTACTTTTTCTACTTCATATCTATCATTCAATAACACTCTTTTTATCCTGTATTGTTCCCTAAACTTACAATCCAATTTTGATAACATTCGCTCTTTACATTTAGCGTATACAAAATCACCTATTATGCCTTTATTCGCATTAAATCGTTCCGTATCTAATTTTGCACATTTACTTTTTTTTACGCCCTTACCTTTGTTCCTAAAACAAACATTAATGTTTTGACTTATTAAATCTCTACCCAATAAAACATTAAAAGAAATGCATTCATCGGGGACTACACATAAAACAACAAGTTCGAGAAAAATATCTTGAATTTCAACCAATACTATAATTTGTAAATTACACAATATAGCATTCCCACCTTAACCTTTCAGAGATAACATGTAGTCTTTATATTTTCCGTTTAACAAAACTGAAACACTATATTTAATCAAAGAACAGTCAGACCCTGAATAAAACAGAAAAGGAACAATCTTACCATTTTTGGTTTTCATTTGTCCTTGCGGCAATACCTACACTTTCCTGCCTTTCTTCATATCTCGGTTTGCTTGTAGAAGCTTGCTTTCCTTTATTAGGACAACTGGCTCAAAAAAATCTGGTTTTCCACAACCAAAACACATAAAAGACCTTACGATTTTGCCATCGTGCACTACCCGCTTATTCACAGATGCAACATTCAATCGGCACTGGTAAGCCTTATGTCCAATTTTGCCACAAACACAACACTTGCCCATAAATGGTTGTTCCCTTTTGTCTGGCTGAGTAAGGGCACGACGCTTCGAACTAATTTGGTGATCAGTTGGAAATAGCACCGGCCGTTTACCTGTAGAGCCTATTAATGCAACGCAAAAACTCTTCAAATCTTTTGGTATGTCCGCTTGCAATCGCTTACGGACCGATTCAGATCTATTTGCAACAACATGACAGGCAAACAATGTTGCTAAGGCCTCCTCCTTTTCACAAGCCTTTATTAGGTGCATTGCTAGTCGTAAAACGTGCAATCCTTCGTCTAAAAGCGTTGTGTTGCTAGGAATATTCTGACGTCCAAGAACAACTTCCTCGAACATCTCCATAAGGTCAACAGGTTTTGAAATAGTCAATAAAAATTCTGTGCGAATATATTCCCAAGTTTAGTCACCAACATAATTCCCAATAACTTTTGCATTTTAACAAACTCGTCAACCAAACAGCACCAGCCTTCCTGATCTGCAATTTTTGATTTTGGGTCGAAACTTGGAAGTTGAATTTGAGATGCAGAGCTTGTCGATGCTGTAGAGTTTTGCAATTTAAACCTTTTTTTTTGAGCAACAACTCCCCTTGGCTACCTGGAACATTTGCTTCTGTTTCAGTTTCATTTGTCAGGATATTTTCAGCCAATTGTGGACAGGCTAATCCCACTTCTGATGTCGGAGAATGGGGTAATATTATCGGTAGACATGTCCTGGCAATATAATAAGACTCGGCCATCCGTCAAACACACAACTAATTATTATTTTGACTAAATAAACGATTAAAACACAGATTACACAAAACAACACTAATTAACATGTAACTACAGTCTATAGATAAAAACAATGCAAAAGTACTTCACGAATAAAAATAAAATAAATGAACTAGCGATCCAAGCGGGTCTCTACGTTCAGTTCTTCTAAAACTATCTATCTAATTCCTTCTCAAAGTATTCATTCCGGCTTCGTTTCACTCTCCTCGATCTTTAAACAAATATCAAGTCATGTCCTTTATTTTATTTCTAAACAAACTTAAAATCAACATTAACCCAGACACATAAAGAATAATTAATGGACGGCCGAACCGTCGCTCGTTACCAAAAACTCAACACTAAGCTCATTTCTAATAAAAACAAATTCTTATCTTAATGTTCTTTTTTAAAAAAATACGTAATGCCGACATATATATTTTTTTGTTTTCAAATCTATTAAAGCAGCAGAAAGACATGAAAGTATTAGGGATGTTAAAAATAATAAAAATAATAATATTTTTTATTGATGTACACTCTAACTCGCCAATTATAACTGATTGAAAGGTCTTCTCAACCGTAAAAACGACATTTCTTCGAAACTTCAACCCTTCTTGTATACTGCAAATCTCACTCTCTGCTCTTTGTTAACAGCCGTTAAAAATGGTTTCGTCACAGGGGCATGATTTCTTAAATTGGATCTTTCCTTGACGCGGCGTCATGCTACCCAAATAGATTCAGGAAATTCTGTTTGTCTATGTGCTTCCACGGCTGTTTGGAATAGATGGTTTTCCAAAAAGTCACCAGTCTTGTCAAAGTGGTTTTAAATCACCCTGTATATTAGTTCCTGTAATAAGCTCAGATTGAGATTAGAATCTATGTTATAATAAGGTGTGTTTGTTATTCAGAAATAATGGACACTATTTGACACTAATTTACACTCTTTTTAAGTGCTCTTATGGAAGGTGTATTTTAGGACTATGTGGAAAGAAAAAGTGTAAAATAGTGTAAAATTTGTCTGAACAACAAACAGAGACCTATTATTGTTTTTTTTTTCATACAAACAGAATTTTATATAATTTTCAGAAAATATATTAATATAAAAAGTATAAAGGTTTTTCCTTAAGTAAATGTTATTTTTCCTGCTTTTCCTAATTACTGTGCATTATTTCTATATTTTAGGTCATTTTACGCTGCTAATAATATACTGAGTTTTATTTTTAAATTTTTAAAATAATAATTAAGCTCAGATAATTTAAATCAAAAATAACATTTATAATATTACTTTTAACATAATTCCCTTAAAATATTAATTAATTTACTGTAACGTTGTTAAACATTGCTGGTAATGTTTGGAATTACCATCGAATATATACCTACTAGAGGCAGGCTCGACTGCCCCGCCGACTAATAAGGCAGGTGGAGCAAGAGAAAAAGGTTATAATGCTATTCTTCTTCCGCTTTCGCACACTTGTTCGCACGACCAATCGGCAAGGCTGCCTCTAGTGGGTATATGCTCGAAGGGAATTGCGAATGAAATTGTAATAAAAACTAAAATTGTATCCACGGTTAACAAAAATTAGATAAACAAGATATTGAATGTCGCATTGAGGTAAAATTTCTTATTTTAAAGGTTAAAAACCTGCATTGCAATTCCAGAAACAAAGAACTCCCGTGACTACCTGGTGCAATCGTGCAAGAATAGTTCAGTGTTTGCAATATCTGCATCAGATTTGTGGTGTATTTGTTGTAGTGCTTTGCATTTAACATATTCTTTTATCGTTAGTTCCTGACCTAACTTGAGATCGGAAGCGTGAGATTTGGCGTAAGACAAGACTTTGTTTTATTGTAATTTGGTATGTTTTGTAGTTTCAAGAATTTATAGGTCACATAAATCTGATGTCGTAATTTTAAAGGCTTATCAGATAAAAATTCTGCTGTTGTCTAGGGTAAGAAATGATGCTATAAATTTATTAAATTTACTATTTAGTTTAAAGTAATGTAAATTAATAAAATGTTTTGCTTACAAGAAAACCACTTTAAAATACACGTTATTTTACTGATAATCTCACAGCAGTACCTTTAAGCTAATTAAAATGGGTTCTTTTAAAAGGCCACCCTGGGAACATTTCTATTTTATCGGCAAATTTTCTCTCTACGGTGGGTACCCAAACGCGAATTATAGTAGAAATTTTTTAACATAATGACAGAATATTTTTAACAACTATAATAAAATTATTATTTTCTACCAATTATGGTAGAACACATCGAACATAATATAAAATAAAATGTTAAATATTGTAAGGTATATTGTAGATATATATTGTAGATATTGTAAGAGTATTTTTGCGCCACTAAAATCGACATTAAAAAAATATGGCTCTCAAACCGCTAGAACTAATTATGCACGCCGGCGCCGCGCCATAAGAAGAGTACGAAAGGTAGGTACCTATAATGGTTATTTATATATTTAGGGCATTATAAAGATGGTAGTGCCTGCGAGGGCAACAATCTTACAAAGTCAAGGGCCTTTGTGCCGAGGGTTTGTAAATTGCCGGGAGTATAGACATGAAGCAATGCCCTGTACATACAACATTTTTTGTCCTACTTCAGATAATTCCAAAGTAATTTAAAAAATTAATCAAAATCATGAAAGGTTTTTCACCTATATAGTTGCTAAATAAACAAAGGTACTAAGTGTTCATTGTTGCGCTGTGTCAAAGTCAAAACTAAAATTCAAATAAAATAATGGAATTTCCGTTGTTTCTGAATAGAATTGCCGTGAATGCTTCCAAAGGTTTGGATAATCTTATCCCAAAGAAGTCTAAAGATGCCTTAAATAAAGAATATAGAATGTTTGAAAATAAAATAATGATATAAAAAATATCAACGAGACCGTGCTACTTAAATATTTTCGAAAATTTGTATAGTAAAATTGTTCTTGTAAATAATATTAAAATACTAATTATGTATATCGATTATAGTCTGGAATGTTCACTCCTAATTCCCTACGGACGAAATTTTCAATGTTATAGAGCACATTAATAGTTAATAAACATATAAACATTACAAAATATTGGAAGTTAGGAAAGCATATAAAGCAAGCATCCAAAGCATATAAAGCAAAGAAAACGAAAGTTTTGACTTAAAAAAAATTGCTGAAATTCATCCGTGAAACTCCCAATGAAACTTTCTTGATGTACAAAGTGGCTCTGTTATTTGGTGTATATGGTAAGTGCCGCCGCCAAAAGCTAGTTAATATGTTGGTTGAATATATAGAGAATAGAGAACACGTAGTGATAGTCAATATTCCCGAAACAAAGACCGATAAAAAGCGTGTCTTCACAATCATTAATAAAAAGGAAATGGATTATTTAATGCTAGTGAGAAATTATTGGTCTTTATGCTAGACAAACTGCAACATTAATAGATTTTTTTGTGTTACCGTAACTGTCGTTGTTTTTTTAAGCAGTTGGGAAGAACACCTAGCCAAGATTCCTTCCATTATTGCAAAATACCTGGGTCTAAGCGATGCGAACAAATATACTGGTCATAGTTTGCACAAAACCTCTGCAACTTTGTTGGCGGACGCGGAAGTAAACATGATGACATTGAAAAGACATGGAGGTTGGAAAAGTTCAGCTAAAACTAGTTTCGAAACTGATAGCTGGAATACCATCAACGAGACCATCAACATCAAAAAACGTTTAATTATCGTCAATTTTGTTATTGAAAGTTACGAAATGAGAGAAAACATTGACTAATCAATCGGTAAATTTGTGTTTACTGGGTCTTTTCATAACTGTTCATTTAATAGAAAGGATAAATAAGTTTTTTCGTTAAAAAAAAGTTGTTACTTTGATATTTCCATTTTTTTTAATGCCCATAGGCATTTCAAACTTCTTTAATGCCCGAGGGTATTGATACCATTTAAAGTATCTGGTAACTATAATAATATGAAATAATATTATTCGAATAGGACATAAAAAAGGGATATTAACTAAAAAGGGCATTTTTCTACCACTTGTATAAACTTAAGAGTTCATGTAAATTTAAAAAATATACTGGGGTAAAAATTAATGTTAAAATTATTTTAAACACAATTTGGTGTTAAATTTTCCTACCGAATACCACACGAGGTTAAATTAAATTAAGAACTTTTTTCTCGCTTTTTAATATTTTGTCTTGACTTGGAATAATTTTCAAAAAATCCACGTGCTTGAAAAATTCCTGGGAATAATTGAAGCCCTTGTGGTATTACTAACGGTAATCCATTTTGTATTTCATAAAGTATAACACCACCTACTTTATTCAAATCATAACAAATTGCCTTAATAAAAACAAGATAAGTTACTGTAAAAGTATAATTTCCCTAGTTCCTTATTAACTGCATTATAAAAACTACAATTACCTCGTATTCCACCGTTTGGCTGGTATAAGGGTTTCCTTTAACACAACATCTAAACCATAATGAAACGAAAATTTTGTAAAGTTTTTACTGAACAGTTTGTACTGTGAAAAATAAAGAAAGAAGTGTAAAAATGAAGCTGATTAACCTTAAAAAAATATGTCCAGGTTTGTGGCGTTTCTATAAAAAACGATAGGTTGCCAGACATAATATTCTAGTAGTATTTATCCTGATACTAGGATTTATTTACTAAATATATTTTTAATTAAAAAAAAAACCATGGAGATAATACTGCGTTCCCAGCCATTGTTAATCAAAACAGTACGAAACTTTTGAACTGCTGCTACTTTAACATGGCGGCTGCGCTTGCGCTAGTCATATGATAAAAAAGCTTATTAGTTTTCAGTTTTTAAATATCTAAATTTAATTATTTAGCTTTATTTTTTTTAGGAAAAAATTTGGCATTATTTGTATTTTTTTCGTAAATGAAATCAATTTTATACACAAATTATCCATGTGGAATTTATTGCTGGTTAAAATTTTTCACTCAACAATTGTCTTATGCAAATATTTCAAATGCCTTTAATTAAAAAAAAATGCGGTTATTTTTGCGAAATTTGAAATTGATGAAGTGATTTGCATCTTCCACAACTCATAGGATTTGTAATTCTGTTCACGGAAAATCTGTTTTTTTTATTAATAATTCCACGCTTACAGAAAGGCTTACTTCTTTTGCCCTGAGCTAGAAGAAGTGTAAAATTAATGAAAATTGGGTAATACTAAATCAACATTTAATTATTTAAAATCGTATTTTTTATTGAATGACATTTTTAAACTAGATTAGGGTTCTTGTTAAGTATATCAAAAAAGTTTTAAAAACCATTTTAAATTTTATAATAAGCATTGTACGTAACCTTTCAACTGTATGTGATGATTTGCCGATGTCCATAAGGCATTCATCGACGAAAATACTCGTTCTGTAGGATGTGCTTTCTTCATAAATTAATTAATTTACCGACAGGCGGGACATGCGGGACGCAAGAAACATATTGCGGGACAATTTCATTAAATATTGCAATGCGGGATTACAACCGCCAATACGGGACCGTCCCGCAGAATGCGGGACGGTTGGCCGCCTTACTAAAGACACCCACGGTATATTAGTATTTTGGTCAACTTTCGTCAACTGTCCCCAGATAAAAAAACTTGGTATACAACGATTTGTTTAAAATATTAAAGGCCAAAATACTCTTTAAAAATCCGCCAAATTTAAAATTTAAACATTCACTATTACTTAAAAGCAAAACCTAGCAAGCAGTCTTCCGGTAATCTTAAGAACTTCACACTTGAATGAAAATTACTTTTTATTTTGAACCTATTACCTTTTCTTTTTAATACATTCTACACATTAATTAATATACCAGCAATTTTCTTATAACTTATCAATAAATTAACACAGCAAATTTTATAAATCCTACAAAAACAATCACTTGGGCTTCATTACCACTTATTAATTATAACTTTGTTATTAAATAAGTCTCCATATAAGAAAATCATTGACTTTTTTGGTGTGTAAAAAATGGTTATGCTGACTATACTGGTTCCCAAGAATATACGCTCATATGTAACGCGGTAAAATATATTAATTAATAATTTTATCAAACAAAGTTCTATTAATATTATTATTACTTAATTATTACTCTAATGACAAATTTATTATTATGCACAAATAATTAACTGCAGTAAACAGTCATGATAGAAAAAATGGTGAGAAAATACACATCTTTTCCAGAAAATATTTAAAATGGGTTTTTCCTTACCGTCTTTTTAATTAGTATGATTTATAAGTATAAATCATATTTAACGTAAAACCCATTTTAACAAGCACAGCGCAATCGGACCAGGGTTTATAGTCTGCAAACCTTTCGCATACGGAATTTGACAAATATTCGAATGGTTTTAATAGAAATTTCTACTAAAACCGTTCAAATATCTGTTAAAATTCGTATGTGAAATGTTTTTAGAATAAAGCCTAAGCCTATTTTGACACTTAAATTGTACCGTCATGTTACAGATGGCACCTACAGTTATTACTGCAAAGAACATTACTTAAAACTAATCATATGTTCTAAGAAGAAAATTATTTAATTACCTATTATTTTTAATAAAACAGGTGATAAACGCAAAAAAGTAATTAAAATTCCGTTAACTTAAAATAAATAAAATAATAAATTAAATTCTTAATTAAATCCGAGCAAAAATGGAAAAAAAAACAAACTGATTTGCAACACACATTAAAAAATATCCAATTAAAAAAGTCCTATTTCAAATGCTTAACGGTTGATTGCTAAATTTAATTTACCGATGTGTATAAAAAAATCTTTGAATGATTTCTTGCGTGAATATTCCTTGCTGCAATTTTTCGTTTATGTAAGTAAAATATAACAGACGCTATTTTTTTTGCGGTTGGCTTAAAATCACTACCCTTAATAAAAATGAGGTCAAGAAAGGGAGCAAAACCGTCCCTCTAGGTTTAATTGAAAGATGGCTTGTAAGGTTGCTACATTCAACACGGTACAGTGGGTGGTTAACCCATTTAAGAAATACAAAAGCCTGGTACATCTTTTCGGCTCTCCTTTTTAAAATAAAAGAAACTTTTGTTGAAGGTATTCAGACCGTTTGTCAGTGGTCTTGTTAATACAAACCTAAAGCCTGTCGCTAAAGGAAGAATAGATTTCATACCCAAACCGGTAAAGAACTCAAATGACACAGCCAAGGCATTTATACCGATTAGTCTTACCTCTTTCCTGCTCAACATGCTAAAGAAAGTTATTGATCCGTTTATGAGAGATGAGTTACTAACTACTAAGAAGACATTACATCCATGCCACCATGCATATCAGCGCGGTATATCCCCTGAAATAGCCCTTTACACCCGGTTGGGCGATATTAAAGAGAAGTTAACATGGAAAACTGTTTTTTTTTTAGTTAAAGAATTTACTATGGACTTGGTCAGCGCTGCTAATTGTACGCAGATCCCATTAAAAGAGAAAAAGGCTCTGGGATATTAGTCCCTTGTTTAGCCTGATACTATGCTCCAAATAGAGCATTCCTTCCAAGCTTCAGTGATTCTGGTTCTATTCTGTAGAGTTTAAAGATGCCTTCTCGTTTACTCTCCAGACCCCCACATTCTGTAATCACGTAAAGCGGGATTTCTTCCTCATTACCGCAACATCTACATATATTATCCGATGCCAAACCCAATCTGAATTATTATTTTTTGTATATCAGTGCCCAGATACCAAGCGTGTGACTTGTCTCAGTTGAGTCCTTCCCATGCCCAATAATCTTGCTGCAAGTTCATGTGAAGGCTCTTTGAGCATTGCCCTGAAATGCTTTGGCATTATCTATGTTTCCGACATCCATAGCACCTTAAACTTTCTCTTGGTCCAATCTTGGGCCCACCGATTAAGAACTTTCTATATACTTAGAGGGCAGCTATCTGCCAAGTTTGGGTATTGCTATCTGCTATCGCCAGCTTATCTGCTGCTTTGTTCCTTTGATACCAGTATGTTCTGGTACCCATAACAAGTTTTCCGAATTGGGCTCCGCTGGTGTGTTTAGGGTCTTGGTGTAGTCTCCTTCATACGAATTAACCCTAGGAAAGCGGAGTAAATACTACTCACAAAAAAGCGAAAAATGATTATTAAATTACTTCAAATACAAGGCAAGGATACTGCATTCAAAGATTAGGTTGGCTCCCTGGGAGTAACCCTCGGCAAAAAATTCTACTCTACACGAACATATCCGTGTACAAACCGGTAGGTAAAAGTTGGGTTCTCAAGCCGAGCGTAGTGAAATAAATCTACTTGACGATGATGGTCCCATAGATAACTTACTCATCGGTCCTGTGGTGGCCAGCAGCCGACAAAACCATTAACAAAGGGAGAAGGGTGATGGTTTAGAATGATCAAGACTAGCATGTTTGGGGATGACGGGAGCTTTCCGACCTTACTAATCATGTCTTAAGACCCAAATATTGTTCTTGTACCTTTTACTTTTCTTCCCAGGCAACGCATATCAGTTTTTGTAGATGGTTACTCTTCTAGGTTTCTCTCGAGTGCTCGAGGACCTGGTTCTGGCCTTCTATTTTTACTGCACATTAAAGCTCTTCTCCTTCTCAGGATAAATCCAATTTATGGATTTGTTAACGACGTATCCTTTATTCTAGTATTCAGTTTCTTAAGCCAGCCCCCAAGGTTGATTTGGAAAGCGTACTCGAAGAAAACAAGATATCATTTTCACAAGACTAAAATTATTTAAGATTGGGTCACCCAGAAATCGTATCAAGCCTTAAAAACACAATTATATTTGTTGACGCAAAAAAGTCTACCAATACTCATTGCTTTAATTATGAGTTCCATTTTTATGCATTCATTCTAGTCCAACTAAACTGGCCCCAAACATTTTCATTTATAGATTCTTCTTCCCTAGAGTGTCTAGGATGAGAAACCTTCTGCCTGTAGAGATCATATTTTTCCGTCCAATTCTCCAAATCTTTAAGTTTGGTGACAACAAACTACCTCTTTCTCTACTTAAGACACTCAAAATATGTTATTACTTAGGATTTAAGCCTTCATCGACTGGCATAGTCGAAGCTACAATTGTCTTGTGATGTTTCTGTATTTTATTTTTTTTTTATTTTTCATAAGGTTATTCGAAATTATTATAAACTTGTTCAATTGCCAATTTTTGGTATGCACAAAAAATAAAATCATCTTTCTTTATCATTAGTAGAATCAACGCCTTCCTTTAGAAAGAAAAAAATACAAATACAAACTTTTAATATAATAAATAATTAAGTACCATAATAATATGATTTATTATATCTACCACTGCAATATTTAAACGTTTTGGAAATATGAATCTATTATAAGCAAGCAATTTGTAAAGAACTTCAACTGTCAAAAGTAATATTAATGTCTTCTATTTTGGTTTAGTATCGATGCATTTTAAGTGGAAAGTTGGCCCGAATTTACCAACATCGTTTTCATAAAACATATTATACATCTCAATCAATTTTACAGATTACTTTAATCCATAATAAACTCGACATAATAAATATTGCTGCTTTGCGTTGTTAAATATTATAATTTTGTTAGATTTATGGATTTATTAGTCAAAGAAAACTTAACAGTCTACCTAGATTGTGCAATTTTGTTGAACCCTACACACCAAGTTTTCATTTTGACGCCATATATTCGTTTATGTTGTGTAGGTATATGGTTTAAGAAATTAACTAATTTTAACCATTATAAGTTTAAAAGAATAAAGGCCTTCATGGCCGTAGTCAATACTATAAGTGTTTTCTGAGCTTTAAGGACCACCATTTCAAAATACAAAATCAAGGCTTTGTGGCCTTGATTTTTGTAATTTGAAATGGTGGTCAAAGAACTTCTAATTAGTGAGTGTGTTTATTTTACAGTCTACGTATTGTCCGGGTACACGAAAAAAATTAAATATCCGTGCCACGAGGTTATCCCCCATTGCCTCGGGGCACATGTGTATTAGTTTGTTTCATTCAATGAATAGAATATTTTTTCTTTATATCTACATTATTACTTATTTTATTAAAAAGGTGTATATAAACTTACTAATGTAGCTTACTAGGCATATTTTTTGTTAAATACATTTTTTTGTAACTCTTTTAGTTTTTGAGATATTTGCGTTTAAAAGAGCTACGAAAATTTTATAAAAACTGACGTAGTTTTATTAGACCATTACTTTTGGTTATTTCCCTTTTTTCCTTAGGAGACAGTTTTCGAGTTATATTAAAAAAACTGATTTTGTACGATTAAAAAAAAAAAATGCAATTTGAAGTCGCTAAGATGAGGCAGCAGTGCCGCTTTAAATTGACTGTAGTTTATAGTAATATATAAAAAAAAATGTGTTATGCGTATCTCTTATTGGCTTGTTTTTTGCGGTGGCCTTCCGAACTAGTACTAGGTGCTGTGGATGCCGGTTCCTTAAAGTTCAACTCATTATCCCCAGGTGCATTTTTTTAAGTACTGCTACTTTTGTACTATCTTTCTTAAAGTTGTAATTTAATACTTTTTGATTATGTTTATACAGTTACCTATTGTCGGACTAAACAATGATATATTTTCTTAAATACATTTTTATTATCAGTCATGAATTTTATTGCTTCGTCAACATAAATTCCAAATACGGTTAAGAGATGTTTGTTTTAAATATTGGCCTACAACTTTCCCTCCACCCCAATCTGAAAAGCACCCTCAGACATCTCTTTTGCAGTATCTGCACTCTGCCCACCTGAACAGATTTAAACCCCCAAAAATAATACCATACCTATTCTTGACAAAATGCACGAATGATAGAAACTTAGAGCAGCTTCGAGACTTACGCTTTCAACAATCATTCTTAATGCGTAACAGCATTTTGTCACGTTCATACATACGTCATCAACATGGGCTTTCCAGTCCGGAAATTTCCTGCACACCCAGAAATGATACTATCCCTAGTTCTTATTGTAGCTTCATCCAACTTTCCTGGGGGGAGCACTTTCTCGAACCCAAACTGAAGCATCTGTGTTTTATTGATATTTAATGTGGGTTATTCGCAGAAACCACCCCTCGAAGAGTCTGAGAGCCTTTTTTAGTTTTTCACATGTTTCTTCCTATTGCCCCTAATAAATTAGAAGGTCATCAGATAAAGAAACATTTTCCAGATTAGCAGATCATTTGTATATAGCAAGAGGAGTAAAGGCCCCAGTATAGAGCCATGGGGGACACCTTTATTTACATACAAAAATCTGACAAGATTCCCGTCATCATTTTCCACAACACATTGCGATCTATTAACCAAATAGGATTTTATTAGTTTATTTGCTACACCCCTTATTCCGTAACTTTTTAACTTCTGAAAGAGAATGGCGTGATCCACAGCATCAAATGCTTTTGACAGATCTAGACATACTGTCATTGTGTTTTTATTATGATTCATTGAGTCCAGTATCTTACCAAGATGATGGCATCAATGGTTGATCTTCTCTTTCAAAGCCAAACTGACAGTGAGTGATAATGCCATTTCTGTCCAAAAACATGATATTCTTTCATAAAAAATTTTTTTCTAACATTTTTTTTATGTTTGACAGAACTGAGATTGGCCTATAGTTGTTTAACTCGCTCTTGCTACCCTTTTTTTTAAAAAATCGTTCTTATCTGCGCCCATTTCACCCCCTTCGGGAAACACCTTGTGAGAAGCACAGATTTATAATATGTGCTAGTGGTGCAGAAATTGTGTCAGTCACCCCCTTTAGAAGAGCAACAGAAATCTTATCATATCCCACGGATCTCTTTTTTTTGGGAGTCTTTACAACCTAACTTCAAATGCAGTGGGTACTATGTAGAAAAATTGAATTGTTGTTTTTTTTTAGTTTGGATATATCCAGGGGGTTCTGGATTATTTAACATCTGGGCATGAGGTTAAAAAAAATGATTTATTTTGTTGTTGGCTTTTAGGTGAAGATCAGTGTTATTTAGATTTTTAAGCAAGTTTTCTTTTATTGTTTTTGTTTGGTAATTATTTATTACGGGACCAAGAGCTTTGCTTTATTTTCTGCATTAATAATAATGTTTTTATTAAATATTTGTTTTGCTTTCATTACTTTTCTAAGTGGCAGCAATATTTTGAGGTATCACTACACCCCCCCTTTTCGCATTTGTTCTAAAGTTGAGTTTAGTCTTACTTAATATCATAATTCCTTTGGTTATCCACTTGTTTCTTCTTTTTTGCATTTGATTTTTTTTATATTTATAACCCTGTTCATAACCTCCGTCATTTTATTAATGAAAAGTTTGTTAGCCCTGCTTTTCATCCTCCCCAAAAATATATATATATATATATATATATATATATATATATATATATATATATATATATATATATATATATATATATATATATATATATATATATATATATATATATATATATAGCCCCCCCCTCCTTCGTTTAAGCTAAAGATCAAACTGTTGAATTTTGGCTTTGAGAAAACCTTTTTTTATCCAAGGATCTGTCTCAAAAGTCTGCTTGATGACTTTAATGTTTAATATTTGAGCATAATGATCAGAAAGTGCAGACTCTACATTAAAGCTATCTAAATAATGTTTCAAAAAAGTTGTCCAAAATAGATTGGGAAATTTTAGTTACCCTAGTTGGTTCGAAAATTGTTTGAAATAAATTATTAGAGTACAGTAAATCCAAAAAAAAGTCATTCTTTTCATTTTTAACGATAAATCAAAATTAAATCCCACATACAATTATTTGAAAAATTTTTAAAAGATGAGTAATTTAAAATTTTAAAAGCACCCTTAAAATATTAAAGTTACCTAGCATGGTCTATATACACAAAAAATTAAAATTTATTAACCTTATCAATAACTGGTTGCCAAATTCAGGTGACCTCCGCTTTTATTAACCATCTTCCATTTTCAATTAGGGGGTCCTCGGGGCAATTGATTCCTCCGTATATCCTTAGTAAAATAATTTTAAGTATCCATCTATATGAATGCTTCAAATCATTTCTTTAAAATGCACTAAAATACGGTTCGTTTTCTTTCGTCTGCGCCCAAAACTAGTTCAATTTGGGGACAAATATTTTGGAGTATGTTTTGACCGTCAAGGGGACCGAGTTTATAGGTCTATGGGTTTGTTTAAATTGTTTCCCCAATTTTGGGCTTGAACGACTAGTTTTTGACTATATATTTTGCTCAAATGCTTATTGTCAGCTTCACCTTGTGTTCTTTTTTTTATAGTTCCGGGTTTATTCTTTACTGTCAATTTGAATTTGTTTTATCAGGGAAACCAAGAAAATATTTTTTCCCCCTTCTGATGTCTTTGTTTTCGGAAAGAAGTTTAAATCTTATTCGAGTTTTCCAAATTTCTAACGCTCCACATACCTTTGACTTTTAATAAATTGCTTACTTTTTTTAAGGGTTGGGGTTTTTTTTTTAAAACCGTATAGTTTTTTGCTTTCACGGCAAAACAACGGTTTTTTTTCACCTGTTTTAAAAATTTTCAGGAGGCAAGGCAACTCTTCGGGGATTGTTTATTCTAAACTTTTAATTTTTAATTTAAGAAAAAGAAGTTTTTTATTTGATGGAGACTCCGATATTGTCCGGGTTTTACCTTTAATTGAAATCTTCTACTTATTCAAAAATTATAGCTATTGCAATGCACATGCAGGTGCTCCAAATTGGGGGTAAATAGACGGTTTTTGTCAGACACCTTTCTTGTCGTTACGAGATTGTTAGCACGCAAGTCCGGCGCCACAACGTATCATTTTGAAAAAGGAAGTTAAAATTTGCATTTTAAATAGTTTTTTACCCAGTATAAGTAAGACTAGTAATATTTAGCCATATCACCAGAAACTTTATTTTTAGAAAAGGTTTCCCTAGAGATCTTACATGGCAGACAGTATGGATTCCGTCACAGAAGGTCTACAACTGATCTTCTTTCCTTTGTCTCACACAACTGGAATAAGTACCTTGAGTTTCTTAGTGAATCCCCGATCGTTGCTATTGACGTCTCTTAAGCGTTCGATCAGGTCTGGCATGATGGGCTTCTTAACAAACTTCCTTCTTAAGGTCTTCCACCTAAGCTTTGCTTTTTTGGCTATCCAGTTTTCTTCTAATTAAAGTATATTAGTTCTTGTAAATGGTCATTCTTCCAGCTTCTACCAAATTAATGCTTGGGTCCCTCAAGGCTCAGTACTGGCACCCACTTTGTTTCTTTTATACATTAATTTTCTCTCTTCCACAACCAGTCCCATTCATATTTTTATTGACGATAGTCTTCTCCAGTCTAACATTTAATTTCTTAAGCCAGTGAATAAGCCTGAGGAAACCAAGCGTAGAATAATGCAGGTGTCACTCTCACAAGGCCTTAAATTTCTCTTGAATTGGGGCGCCAAAAATCTGGTTCAGTTTAATGCTTCCAAAACACAGTCATATTTGCTGGGTCGTTTAATCTTTTAAACGACTTTGAGCATATTCAACTGGCAAAAAAAATTACATTACTCCACCTTCAAAAAGTTTGGGATTTCTTTCTGAGCCAGAAAGTAGCTTTTTTTCTTTCCAACCTGTATACTTGAAAATGACCCAAAACCAGACCCTCTTTGGAATATTGTTCTCGTCCGGGGGAAAAGCCTTCTAACACTTAGCATTCTGCACTCCACTCAGAGAAGAGCTGTTTGTCTTATTAATGATCCTACGCTTACAGAAAAGTTTCCCTCTCTTGCCTAACGTCCAGCTGTGGAGGATATAATTCCTCCTCTGGCAGCTCCCAACATAGCAGCACAGAGTAACTTTTATGCATCCTTTTACAATTTAACTAGAGAGGGGTCAAACTTCCCGCTTTCTTCGTTACTTTATCCCTAGAGTATCCAGACTATGGAACCTGCTACCCTCAAAAGTTTCGCCTTTTGCTCCCAGTCTCCAAATATTTAAGTCCCGTGTGAATAAACTTCCTTTTACCACACTTAAGACACTCACGGTACATAAGTACTTAGGCCTTACCCTGCGTGGACTGTCCAAAGATAAAAAACTACATGCCCAGGCTTATCCTTGGTAGGTATTTAGAAAAATATTATCAAAACAATACAAAATGTTACTAAATGTAGGTTCATCTGCTGTTTTAACATTTTTTAAATTTATTTTAAAAAAATGCACAAAGTTGACATTACAAAATCTGACCTATTGCCATGCCTCTCTACATAAACCAAAAAAAAAAAAAGAAATATTCGTACGTGTTGATGTGATAATTTGCCGAGGAGAAGTTAAGCGATCAGGTATGAAGAGTTGCAATTAATGGGGTTACGTGTATTATTAAAGCAAAAAAAGTATTTTTTTTTAAGCTGTAAACTTTTAATATGGCAGCAAAGAGTTATATTCATTTATAAAAATATATGCAAAGATTGACTTTTCTTAATAATGAAGCATAACTAGTACCAGCGCCTGCTTCCAAGATATTATTTAGCCTAGTCAGTCCTGAAGAAGTGCTATTGCTTATCTGCTTTTGTAAAATTAAATGGTATCTGGAATATGCTTTGCCTTCATAACTTAATTGATATTATTTATTTTCATGATACAACTTAGTCTCTGTTTTTTTTATTATTTTTTTTATCTTGTGACAGTCCACGAAATGCCTAAGTACTAACGTACCGTGGGTGTCTTCAGTGTGGTGAGAGGGAGTTTGTTCACACGGGAATTAAATTTTTGGAGATTGGGAGGAGAAGGAAAAACTTCTGCGGGCAGCAGGTTCCATAGTCTTGACACTCTAGGGATGAAGGAAGAAGAAAGCGGGAAGTTCGGGGCCCTCTAACTGAACGTAAAAGGAGCATAAAGGTTCACTACGTGTTGCTCGTTAAGAGCTGCCAGACAAGGAATTATACTGGCCAACTCCTCTGAGCAGAAGCGGTGAAAATACCTATAGAAGAGCGACAACCCTACAGCTCGACGGTGGGCAAGAAGCGAAAGCCTTTCTGTGAGGCGTTGGATCATTAATAAGAAGAACGGCTCTTCTTTGAATGGAGTCCAGAATGCAGGGAGGGACGCCATTCCCAGACATGAGAACTATATTTAAAGAGGGTCTGATTTGGGATACACAGAGTATACAGATTGAAAGAAGAGAAATATTTTCTGGTTTCGAAGAGATATCCAATCTTTTTTGAAGCTGCCGAAGATATGGATAAAATGTGTTTGTGCCAGTTGAGGTTATTCTCAAAAGTAACGCCGACAAGATTAAACGACTCTTTGTTCTGCAGAACTTGGCCGCTCATATGTAAGGGATGAGTATTTGCAGACTTTTTTCGCGACAGCAAACATGACTGTGTTTTCGAGGCATTAAACTCAACAAGATTTTTGGAGCCCCAATCCAAGATAAGTTTGAGGTCTCGTGAAAGAGATATCTGCATTGACCTACGATTGTTTTCAAAATCAGGATTACACGGTGGCTTAAGAAATTGAATACTATAGTGGAGGGTACTATCGTCAGCAAAACTATGAATGGGATTGATTGTGGAAGAGAGAAGATCGTTAATGTGTAGAAGAAACAGCGTGGGTGCCAGCACTGAGCCCTGGGGCACCCCAGCACTAATTTGGTAGAAGCTGGAGGAATGACCATCTACACTAAGTGATGTACGTCGATTAGAAAGGAAACTGGAAAGCAAAGAGCGAAGCTTAAGTGAAAGACCATAAGAAGGAAGTTTGTTAAGAAGCCCATCATGCCAGACCTGATCGAAAGCTTTGGATATGTCAAAAGCAACGATCTGGGATTCACCAAGAAACTCAAGGGACTTGTTCCAGTTGTATGAGACAAAGGAAAGAAAATCAGCTGTGGATCTACTGTGAAGGAATCCATATTGTTTATCATGTAAGATCTTATGTTTTTCCAGATACTTTAAGATTTGGGAATTAATAAATTTTCCCATTACTTTGCAAACAACTGAAAGAAGAGATATAGGTCTATAGTTGGAAGCGAGACTTTTGGATCATTTTTTGGGGACAGGTTGCACACGTGCAGCTTTCCAACTCTCCGGGAAAATGCCCGTGTCGTAAGAGATTCGAAAGAGGCGAGTTAAGATGGGTGCAAGCTCGGGAGCACATTTTTTTAAGACAATTGCTGGTATGCCATCCAGCCCAGATGATTTTTTAGTAATAAGAGAAAAAAGAATACACTTGATCTGTTTGACTTTAAAAATTATATGGGACATTTTATGAGAAACAGGGACAACTGTTGAAAGAGGAAAATTAATAGGAGGATCAAGCGTAGAATTGGCAGCAAATTGTTTGGCAAATAGTTCAGCTTTTCCTTTGGAGGTTGAGACAATTTCATCTTCAGAGATTAGGGTTGAAAAAGAAAAGTTCTGACTAATATTTTTGGCAAAGGACCAGAAAGCTTTACTGTCATTTGAGCAAGAGAGAACTTTATCTTTTATCCGATTGTTAAAACGGTCTTTTGCTTCTGAGATGGTCTGATTATACTGATTTCTCGCTTCGATGCTAGCCTGTCAATTTTCGGGACTGGGGTTTTGAAGAAACTTTTTGTGGGCTTGATTTTTTAGAAGTCTGGCTTTGTCACAGTTCTTTTTAGTGTGGGGAATATAGGTCTCAATGCCTAGTTGAATTGTTTCAGTAACTTGTTTACATATTTCGGAAGGATCGAAATTGGAAAAGCAGGTAGGATCCCAAGGGTAGCTGGAAAAGAAATTTTTCAGACCATCCCAGTCGGCCGAATTGTAGTGCCAAAAGGTTCGTGGCGGCATGCTTTCAGTTCCCTCAAAATCATTGGAGTAAGATACGGTGACCTAACCATGGTCAGAGCGACCAAGGGGAGCAGTTACTGATGCTTGATAGAGTTCGGGGGTGGAAGTAAGAAAGAGATCTAGGGGGTTAGAATTATGGATGGGAACCCTAGGAAAGTAGGTAGGTTCCATAATTAGATTGGTGAGCGAGTTGCTGATTGCGAAATTTTCTGCTGCTCTGCCTTGTGTATCAGTTTTTGTGGATCCTAGCCAATCCTTATTATGAACATTAAAATCCCCGAGAACGATTACTGGCCAATGGAAACTGGGAAATAATATTGTCGATCTTTATTGAAAGGAAATCAAAGAACTCGTTGAAGGAATTGTCGGACGGGGACCGGTATATACAGCAGATAAATTTGGTAGAAGATCTGAAAGAAGTTCAAGCCAAAGAATATCAGGCCTACCCGATTCGAGGTTAGAAACCCTAGCACAAGCCAGGTCGTTGCGAACGTAAGCACAAACGCCGCCATGGGGTCGAAAAGATGAAATGAGTTCATAACCTGGGAAAAGAAGGTGGCTTGATTGCTGATTTGGGACTTATTTGGTTTGGATAGAAATAGTATGTGGGGTTTGGAGGATTGAAGATAATGGTGAACAGAGTTTACGTTGGAGTTAAATAAACTGTCTGTCCAAAAAAAAAAGGAACTTCATTAATGTACTAAGGAATTTGCCAAGTCAAAAAGAAGTTGGTCTAATTTATCTTTATTCTAAATTTTTTTGGTATAATTATTATTTTCCGAATTAAAAAAAATATCGTTTGTCATGAATTTTTATTTAAGTTTCTTTTAGTGTTTATTAGGTATTTTTTTTTTACTAATGAAAAGGGTTTAAGTAAACGGGAGGCCCCACCCTTTTGCCCTGCCCAGTTGTTAGTAACTTTTAATTTTAAAACATATGTAAACTAAAATCAAATTAACCGTTTTTACTCATTCGCCTTTTTTTTTCCCTTTTTAATTTGCCCATTTTTTCCTCGCAGCATATTTATAATTGGTTCAAAGTTAATCGAAGATTTGCCATCACTTCCAAAAAACAGTACAATTCAGACTGTTTAATTGGGTTTTAAGATAACAAACTATAAAGTTTTTCAATTAAATTTTGTTTTAAATTGGTTATTAACCTTTTTTTTTATAACTGTTACAAAGTTGTAAAATTTTAGTAGCAGTTATAATAGAATAAAATGGTTTTATTTTCCCTTAAAATTTTTCTATATTATAATAGAAAGAAACTACAAAAAAAGAATTTTTTATTGTTTTAAATTTTTAATTGATCCTAAAATTAAAAAAACCACTTAAAAAATAGTTTTTTGAGAGAGGAAAATTTTTTTCCACTTTTCTTTTTTTTTTTTTTTAATTTTAATCAAATTCGTACTTTTTTTTCCACATATGTTAACAGAAAAGTTGTTTAAAAAATTTTTTTCCCGAAATAACTTATATTTAAAAACAAAAAAAATGCATTTTTTTTTTTTTTTAAATTTTTCCCCACAACTGTTTCCCAGAAAAATTTGGGTTTGATTTTTTTTTAAAAAAATATATTTTAATTTTTTAAGGAAGAAGGTTTAAGATTTTTGTAATCGAGATATGATTTTTTTTAATTTGGTTACCCCATATCCTATTTTTCTAGTTTTTAAAAATTTTTTTCCCTTTTTTTTTATAATTTTTTTCCGTGGATTTTAATATAAACAATAATATGGTAAAAAAAAGCCTATTGATAACCCTTAAAATGGTCCCCTGACAGTATGTAAAATTATTAATAACCGAGATATAACATTTCAAATATGAGAAAGTAGTCCATATTCTGCTGATGTATTTTTTAAAATTTGCTTTAGTGGCAAAAAAAAAATGTACACTTTTGTACAAAACCATGATATAACTTGGGGGAGATGTATACCAAAATTTCTGGTCTAGAACACAAAGAGAGTAATATTTATATTACCATCCGCGACGCGGGGGTTTTCAAATTTTTTCTTCTTTTTATGCGCTTGTTTTCTGGCGCACGTGACAATTCTGTTGGGGATGCGCTATGTCAACAAGTTTTCTGAAGGCACCCCGACGCAAGGATTTTTTTTTTGCTTATTTTTTTAGGTTAATAAATGGGGTTTTCAAGAATGATTTAAATATGTCTTTCCCCATTATCGTCGATAAGACTGTATATAACCCAATTGCGCCAATTAACTGTTTAGTGCTATTTTCCGTGTTATCCATAGATGGTAAAAAGATACCGCTGTTCTTAAATCAAATTTTTCCGCCTTTTTTTTCCCCCGGTATTACTATTATTTTTTAATTGTTCATTGGGGTTATTTTCCTTAACTAAATCTTTTAGTCTTTCTTCAGGAGAGAAGCGTTTAAAAAAAGGTGAGATTCAATAGCTTTATTATAACATTTTTTTTTAATTTTTGGGGCAATAGAGATGCTTGGACCTCTTTTTGTATATTATAAAACTTATTTTTTAATTTCCCCCACTTCTAGAATTAAATTATTTACTCTAACTAAATCTATTCGGCGTTCTTTTGGCTCTTTTTTTTTTAAAGTGCACAATTTAACTGAGTCCTCGTATATGCTTTTTTTTGGGAAATTAAAACTAATATTGTAAAAAAAATTTAAAAAAAATAATTTTCAATAATAAAATTTTTTGAGAGCACTTGAGCGTCGACAGACTTTTTAACCCCAAGTTCATAAAAAAAAAAACAAATAATAATAATAAAAAAACTTTTTTTCCCCTAATAAATTAATATATACTGCTGTCTTGTTCTGGGTTGAGGGTTATCCTTGCTGTGGGGGGTTATGTCCAAAACTGTTCAGTGTTCTGGTTCTGGGGGTTTCAAACTACCCCGGGGTTTTGTGTAGTTTTGAAGTAAAAATTTGGGGGGTTTTTTAAGTTGCTTTGATAGGTCTGTTTATTTTTAGTAGAAACAACAATAAAAACAACGTCAATATATATAGTAGAACTCTTTTATCGGTAGGCACTTGGTCTTTCTTTTCCACGATGAAATTTGAATTGACTACTCCAGAGTCAGTAATTTCCGCATTTTGGGGAAAATGATTTGCCCATATTGGCCTAGTTTCCATATCACTGGACGGTATCATTTTTCTGACTTCTCAACATGTAACTGGTAGGATCGCCATGTGGTGTACTTCGTTTGTACTTGTTGTAGTATCTTTAAGTCAAAAGTCAAAAAAAAGATTTGTATTCTTTAATATAAAAAAGAAAAATAGTATAAATTATTTTACTGCATCTAAATGCATCTAAATATATCTAACGTATCTAATCTTAATGTTTTTTTAAAAATTATTATATATATATATATATATATATATATATATATATATATATATATATATATATATATATATATATATATATATATATATATATATATATATATATATATATATATATATATATATATATATATATATATATATATATTTAAAATTAAACAAACATCATTTAATATAAAGTTTTTAAAAATATATCAGTATTGTTATATAAAAATATTTAAAAAAAAAACATAATATACCTGTTAGCCCCTCTTTGGTTTTTTTATGCAATAATTATGACCTAAAAGTACAGGGATAACCTTTAAGATTATATCCTTAGCCTTTGTTTCAACCATAACCATTACAGGCCGCTTCCCCTTTTTCAGAATTCTTAAAGTGGATACGCTTATGTTCCGGGTTTTAAAAACCCCAATTTTCCAAATATTTAGGCTAACGGGGTTATCATAAAGAAAAAACGCTCACAAATCTTATTTGACTCACGGTTCTCGGGGGAATCTTTGTTTTTCACCAAGGGGATTGTGGGGTTTTTTTGGGGGGACTATAGGTTATCTGGGCTCGGGGGAGGATGATATCTCGAGAATCCTGGGAACTTTAAGTTTGTAAAATAAAAGAAAAATTTATTTCCAAATGTATGTTTTATAATGATAAAAGGCCGACAACTGTCGGGATATTGTGAAATTTTTTTTGACTATTTCAGTACAGCATATTGTGACAGGATAGGCTATTCTGACTTTAATATAAATGAAAATGTTGACATTCAGCTAAAAAACCGTATCCATTTCAGAAGTATTCGATAAGATAATTAAACTTCCTTCTTTGGTGCGGCCCTGATAATGTGCCGAGTATTTGTTGATTAATTTATATTTGATAAAAAACCACTTTTCTGTTTTTTATGTCTCTAAATGAGGGGAGCTTCCGGGGAAATGGAAGGAGAGTTTTGAATTCCAATTTTTAAGTCGGGAAAGGGAGGTTCCAAAAAAATAGAGGATTCTAAACAATCCCCCAAAGTTGCT